>CM067345.1:7823393-7918393 GCA_034190875.2 Urechis unicinctus
TGCACACTTGTATAGCGGTATGAACGGCCTCTTGTTTCATCTTCACCACCTTGCTCGGCCACGTCTTCGGGGCTTCTCATTGGCAGTTCTAACTTCTCTTCAGCTGAAGCTGCAGCTTGGTCAATACCTTGGTAGGGCTGCCATTGTCTTTTTGGATAGTCCAAGGATCAGTGCAAGAGCCCGAGCAAGCTGCACACCATACTTCTCTATACTACTTGGCGAGAAGTATTTGCCGGAATTGTACTGCCATGTCAGAAGCCTCCACTTGCGGCCCCACATAGCCCAACGTTCACCTTCGTTAGACGATCTGAATTGGAATGTGGCCTGAGACCCACGCTTGGAAACTGCCTTCTCCCATCTCGTAATTAAGACGTTTATTTAGTCATGGGGTCCCAACTGATGTTTCGCTTAGCAACAGGCATTTCAGTAGTATTCCATATTAGACTGGTCGTACTCGAGGTATCCAACGTCAATGTAGATGGTCTCCTCATTCTCCCCTCCCGCTGCCCCCTCCTCTGCAACGTCATGGTCAAATGTTGGGCTCCTAACATGTGACTGTATTAAATATATATTTGTTATAGTTCAACGGTCAACATGACGAATACATATATATATTGCCGGATACGCGAGGGCCTCCGAGTAAAGGGCATGAGGCAGTCTGTGGTTTTTACTAACTGCCCAATCACTATTGGCACAAACCATCAACTGCTGGTCCACTTCCCTTACCTGGTTTGTTCTTCTCGATTTGTTCAATCTTGGATATTGGAGTTGGTCCCTCAATATAGTCGTACTCATTCTTTATACTTTGATATAATTTTGGAATGAGTTGCTAATTGATTCAAGGCACCCCGAATAGACCGTCGACAACAATTATATCATCGTTATTTGTTACATTCATTATTGCATTTTTCTTACTCAGCCCTGGTAGCACATCTATGTATGAGCCACCTTTGAATGGCTAGCAGCAGGCTATGTTCCTTAATCTCAGATGATAGTTTACCATACATCTGTCCACGGATACCTTTCACGGACGTCAGCGGATCTGCACCAAGGGGTGATTTTGGTGGACGTTCATATACAGTGAAGGTAATTTTTGATATTATATTTTGTTTTTAGACGGCTAGCAGCAGGCTATGTTCCTTAATCTCAGATGATAGTTTACCATACATCTGTCCACGGATACCTTTCACGGACGTCAGCGGATCTGCACCAAGGGGTGATTTTGGTGGACGTTCATATACAGTGAAGGTAATGTTTGATATTATATTTTGTTTTTAGACGACTAACCGTAGCGATGCAGGCGCTGCCTTTGGCACAACCGCTAATGCAGCCACCTCGACGGCTGATAAAGGTTGCGGAGCCTGGACCTCGAGGGCATGTACGTTTGCCCATGACTGTACGCATAATGGTTTTGTCGCTTGTTGGTAGAAAAGCTTGCTCTAAATGGAAAAGCATGTTCTTATATTTGTAACAGCAACTCTGGCAGCGGCTTCTTAACCCACTATCGTAGCTGCAGGCAATGCATGGACACAGGGTGCTTGTTACCCCGATGGCCCAAGATTAACAGATTGAGTTGTTTTTACCTAGGCGCAGCCCTGTAGGCGTGTTATACGTAAATAGTCAGTTGTAGATAAAGAAAAATTGGTGCAATGAGTAGTATTTTCGAATAGTGTCCATGCGCATTGACTCTTTGTTGTCATTGTTATAATATAGCATAATTTTCTAATTGTTAGCATAATTCTGTAATTGTTATAATATTACATAATTCTCTCTCTCACTCTCTCTATATATATATAAATATTTATATATATATAAATATATATATATATATATATATATTTATATATATATATATATATATATATATATATATTATATATATATATATATATATATATATATATATATATATATATTCATTTATTTAGTTATATACGCACAATTTTCGACATACCATTTGTTATGCTATTATTTTCCACTGGGGCCTTCCATGAAGTGAGGAACAGGCCAGTGTGTCATTGTCGACCAGTCAACACCGATAGCGATTTTAGCCTGACGATTGCACAGCTAAGTTGCCCTTTGACCATGATCGTTTTGTCTTAGTTACCACTGCTAACAGAGACAACTTCGGAGTTTAATTCGACAGATCGCTGCACCTTGAGCCCTCATATTATGATGTTATTATGCCTTGCGTATTATTTGCCTAGTAAGCCACTGGAAATTGCCATCATGCTCCTTTTGTTTCCCGTCGGCCTGCAATGTGTTATGATAACTTTGCTGCGACCGGTGTTAGGGTTAGTATGGCCATCGGTCTGGTTGGTCCTATCCATCCCCCGGGGTTAGGGTTAGTATGGCCATCGGTCTGGTTGTTCCTATCCATCCCCCGGGGTTAGGGTTAGTATGGCCATCGGTCTGGTTGGTCCTATCCATCCTCCGGGGTTAGGGTTAGTATTCACATATTCTGCTGCAGAGTTATCCTAGTGCAATATGCTCGTCACTGGCAGTATATATGGTCACGAATAAGCATAAGTCAAGTATTACCATCCCCCTCTTGTTTTTAATTATACATAAAACAAATTCTCTAAGCTACAAGCTGACAATATAGTTGTGTCAAATGCACGTATGCGCCGTATTTTACCAATTAAGTCCAGTTACATTAATATCAGGTTTATCTAGGCTGCCCGTTGTGACTAGGCTTCGGATTATATAGTCGGTTGTCAATCTCACCAGCGGCTACAGCCGCCAGCGGTGTCATCTCCTCAGTTGTGGCATAGCATAACATGGAAATCAATGCATCTAGCGCGGCATACTAGAGCCGGGTCTCTATCATTGATACGAATTGCAGAGAGCAGCTTACCATACTGACTTGTCTTATATTTGATGCATTCAAATGCAGAACATCTTCTGTCGTAATCATAGTTGTGACACACATTGAGCTATCTTTGGTGGGTATGTTTTACTTAATGCATTCGTGAAGTGTAATAAGATGTTTTCCTGACGCTCATAAATCTAACGACAGTTGATATGTATAATGCTGCTTAAAGTGTTACTCACAAATACACATACACGCAAATCACACACAAGTCCACATTCACACACACACACACACACACACACACACACACACACACACACACACACACACACACACACACACACACACACACACAAAGCGCGCGCACGCGCGCATAATATGTTGATGATCAAGCCATTACGCAATGCGCTAACGTTTGAGTCAGTTTGCCATAGAAACACTACGGGAATTCTAAAAGCTGACATCAAAGTTAACAAATTACGTTGACTTACCACATAACACGATATCCTGTTTTGCACTGTTAGACGCCCTAGCATAATGATTATATCACGTTGTACTACACTCAGCACGCACCGTCATAATATGATATCATGCTATACGAGAGGAATATAAAATAATATGATATCACTTAGTTCGCCTCAGGATGTAATATTGATCACGCGCATCCCAACATAAGCTTTGTTTTTTTGAGCATGCGCCCCAGATCATAATGCTGACATCACTCAGAATACAAGCAGTCCGGATTATGATGTCTTTGTCAAAGGCAACCAACGCGGCGAATAATTCGGTCACATCGACCAGAACTGTCGTGCCCAACAAGTAATGACAAGCTACAGGTTTTGAAAGTGTTAGGAAGCGGACCATTAGCAACAAGAATATTTTGAGCGCATCGCTCGATAAGCTGCTGTTGATTAGCTTCCCATTCCAGAGTTTGGCCATCGGTCTGGTTGGTCCTATCCATCCCCCGGGGTTAGGGTTAGTATGGCCATCGGTCTGGTTGTTCCTATCCATCCCCCGGGGTTAGGGTTAGTATGGCCATCGATCTGGTTGGTCCTATCCATCCCCCGGGGTTAGGGTTAGTATGGCCATCGGTCTGGTTGTTCTGGTTATGGCCATCGGTCTGGTTGGTCCTATCCATCCCCCTGGTCTTTAGGGGTTAGTATGGGTTCCTATCCAATCCTCGGGGTTAGGGTTAGTATTCACATATTCTGCTGCAGAGTTATTCTAGTGCAATATGCTCGTCACTGACAGTATATATGGTCACGAATAAGCATAAGACAAGTATTACCATCCCCCTCTTGTTTTTAATTATACATAAAACAAATTCTCTAAGCTACAAGCTGACAATATAGTTGTGTCAAATGCACGTATGCGCCGTATTATACCAATTAAGTCCAGTTACATTAATATCAGGTTTATCTAGGCTGCCCGTTGTGACTAGGCTTCGGATTATATAGTCGGTTGTCAATCTCACCAGCGGCTACAGCCGCCAGCGGTGTCATCTCCCCAGTTGTGGCATAGCGTAACATGGAAATCAATGCATCTAGCGCGGCATACTAGAGCCGGGTCTCTATCATTGATACGAATTGCAGAGAGCAGCTTACCATACTGACTTGTCTTATATTTGATGCATTCAAATGCAGAACATCTTGTCGTAATCATAGTTGTGGACCTGTTTGTGCATAGTGGTACATTGAACACTAAAATTGATTCAAATGCCACACATTCTGTCTAATCATAGTTGTGACCAACATCAGCTTATGGTGGGTATGTTTTACTTAATGCATTCGTGAAGTGTAATAAGATGTTTTCCTGACGCTCATAAATCTAACGACAGTTGATATGTATAATGCTGCTTAAAGTGTTACTCACAAACACACGCACACGCAAATGCACACAAGCACACATTCACACACACACACACACACACACACACACACACACACACACACACACACACACACACACACACACACACACACACACACACACACACACACACACACACACACACACACACAAGCGCGCGCACGCGCGCACATTTGTTGATATCAAGCCATTACGCAATGCGCTACGTTTGTGTCAGTTTGCCATAGAAACACTACGGAAGTTCTAACAGGGACAAATTCACTTACGTTGACTTATCACCATAACACGATATCATGTTCAAATACTCTTAGTACGCCCTAGCATAATATTATATCACGTTGTACTACACTCAGCACGCACCAACATAATATGATATCATGCTATACTACTAAAATAATATGATATCACTTAGTTCGCCTCAACATAATATTGTATCACGTTATACTACTCTTAGCCCGCCCCAACATAATATGACATCACTCTACAATACTCTCAGCACGCCCCAACATAATATGACATCACTCTACAATACTCTCAGCACGCCCCAACATAATATGACATCACTCTACAATACTCTCAGCACGCCCCAACATGATATGATATCACGTAAAACTAACCTTAGCACGCTCTAACATAGTATAATATCACGTTATACTACTATCAGCAAGCCCCATCGTTATGTAATATCACGAAACACTACTCTCTGCAAGCCCCAGCATAATAAGATATCACGTTATACTACTCTCAGCACGCCCATCATCTTGATTGGCCAGACGACGGAATCACTTCAGTTGAGAAGAACGCCATCCTGTCTTAGTGTTTGTTATTGTACAATCTTTGCGTTTCCTTCAGTGAGAGTTAATTTTATAGATGATATCATTAGCACGACTTACTGGTCTATGACACACGCAATAAGGCTGACCAACCAACCGTTATTGCATTGATCAGCTAGACAGAACTAGTGCTCGATCGAGCAAACGGCGTCTGCGGCTCAACCATGCTGAAAGAAGAACCCACTCACTGCATACAAGCCAATATTGAAGCCCATCAATCTATTGGCCATATTCGCAATCGACAACTATTACAAAAGTGTATCTGTGGCAGATAGCCAAGAAGAAAGCCGGCCTGCAAATAAAGGAACATATTCAAGCACGAATCAGACATGACAAATTTCTCTAACAAATTGTCACTGCCACAGAGATAATATTTAACAGAGATAGTTAATTTACTAACGTGTCTTTCGGCTATGTCAATGATATTCTAGCGCGAGATATTCGTTTGAGTAAATAAATGGTTACCTGTAAGCAATTTGTACCCCTTTGTCATAATATTTAGGAGAAATGCCGGTTATATGGACTATATTTAGCCGATATGACAACTACAGTGAACTCATTGATTTTGAATATTTGAGTCACTTGAAACAGGATTATCTGGAGTGCTAAAACGCAACCGTGAATTAAGTTTCCATTTAAGAGTCGCTTCTTACAAATAGCTCAAAGAAAACAACCGCTACTCTTCTAAACGGTAGCGATCATCTGACTACGAGTTATACAGGCTACCCAGAGATCATAAATTATATGCTTGTTCTAAAATATTACTCAAGGCTCTTCCGAAAAAAGGTTTCTAACATGGATAGTGGTTGTCAATGGAATGACTTTACCAGACATGAGTTAACCTCTTGTATAGATCAAGGTTCAGTCTCCGAGGATTGAACAGGTTACATCATCACGTCATTACTATATGAGTGAGGCGGTGTATACCATGCGTTAGGTTTATCCGCTTGTAGTCGCATATGCATTTATTCCTCAAGTGTGGTAGTTTATGCGGCATATTTAAGCATATATGTATACGTGTGGTGGCTACTGGTTATTCTGCTGAAAGGCTGAGAGCTCGAGTGGATGGAACATATCTGCCAGGGCCTTGCAATGAATTACCCTATTACCCTGCCTTGTACACTTATAAAATCACTTGTTATTGCACTAGATCCATGATGTCGACAATAGAATTTGTAATCCTTTAACCTAGAGTGGCTGGTTGTGAGTCATGAACCCTATGACAAAATCCACTTAGATATTATTTTGACATCGAAGTCCTCGCGATGACGGACAAAACTGGGTGATTTGGGTAAGGATCTTCATTGACGCCGACGCAAATCAACCCCCATACAAAACTACATACGCGTGCTTAATGCACAATCAATTAAAGCACCTATGGTAGCCGCTAGTGTCAATCGATGACAATGAAAGTTGTCACCGTCCAACGTGATTCATTTGACACAATGCACCTTAACTCGACAATATAATTCACGAGGTTTGAATACATGACAATGTACCATGTTATTGTAGCTTAAACACATAAATACACATACTATGGGACCTTTCTGCCTCATCATCATGTTCAGCAGGCCATTTCAACCTTTCTTGGCGACTAATGTTAGAGTAACATTTGCATACAGATCGACGTCTCACTGTCATTAGCATCAAAACAGCATCTTTAAATAGTTGTGCCTCTTGTATTTACTGTATCAACATATCCACTCTCCAAGCGTATATTGCCTGTCGGACTCCACTGAAACATTTTTTACGTATGCGAATTGTGTTTGTGATGGATTCAAAAGTACGACTGTTTTCTCATTATTACGCATGCACAACGAGAACAATACATAACAGAAAACAGTAGGATACGTCTAGGCCCAAATAATCGTAAAGCTTGCTTCTATATTAGCTTGATACAATGTAGTTAAGATACATAATTCATGTATAAGTCACATTTGTTCCTTTATTGTTGATTTATAACGAGAATGGCCAAGGCAGTATAGTAGCAGTGCACCGTAACATTCATGTAACAAATTTGTTGCTGATCGCATAATAGTGACATCTGGACAAGAGGGACGAGTATACCGCATCCGAAACGGATGGAGAGGCTGTAAATTTCTAATCAAATGGGTCATTTGCCACCGGTGCGCCCATGTTTAAGTATTATAAATGTCCCTCATTTCTGTTTCTTGCTCTCAATGATCCGTTACGACAATACGACGGTGACTTATTGCTTTGCACAACGCAAAAGATGATCTCAAGATCCTGCAACACAATCGTATGCTCCTTCAATGCATGGTAATTAGTTGAGATAATCAAGGGTACTTATGAGACAGCGAGTGACGCCTCAGTTCACTCTACCAACATAACACATACAATTACTCAAATATGATGCGTGTTAAAGAAACAAAATACCATGTAAGAGGTCGTAAACGCGCATGATTGCATAGTGTATGTCTCGAGGTCGTGAGACATTTCCCTCCCATGTTTGTATAAACCGAATGCCATGTAAGGCAGTATAGAACACGAAGCATACATGAAACATCCATTACGTGCATATATGCTATCAAATTCACCAAGCCGATACTGGACGTGAGGTCGTTAAAACACCTATAAGCAGACTGACTATACAAGCAACATAAACCAGCATACAGATCAAGTATTATATTAATATCCGATATGATAATAAAAAGAGTATTTATGCAGAGCAGGTTGTTGAAAACGCTGATACTAAACTAACCACAAAATCAACCCATTGTCGAGTGGCAGATTGTAAAGGCCTTGAGCTATGTCTAACAGCAACAGCTTGCCTTACAACATAATGAATTAACTGAAACCTTCAACGAAGTGATTGCTCCCTGCTATTTAAATCCCATTTCTTACTGTCAGAACCAAAATTCGATTATTTATTCGCTGCTTTGCAGCACACCCATTACCTAGCATATCCATACTTCTGCAGTTAACTGTCGAATGTCTTCTGATGTTTTTTTGCCGCTTGTTCTCATTCATATCGTAAGCACATTTTATTTCAGCTTTTCGGATTCTTCATATGGCTTGTATAGTGTGACGAATTACCATTCGCACTAGAAAGCTTAGTATGTGAGGAAATATGCATCAATATGACAGCCTCTAGGCAGTTTTCTTACCTAGCAAGTTAAGTCTATTTTTCTAGACTATGGTTTAGCTTTACATTACTGCCCAGCGCCAAGAAAATGGCGTTCCAAATTTGCATTTCGATTAATTGTGGGTGCTGCATACTTACCTGTGTCGATGTTTGCTATGCGGCTGGGGTTTGCTGGAGTCGCAGGTGAGAATATCTCATCAAACCAATATCAACGCAACAAATGCATCACATCAATATCAATTAAAAGCATGCTACCAGATTATTTCTTCAAAAAAGTGTATGGCATTACAGCCCGACAGTATTTTGATCGCATTAACAAACTTGTCTATTAGCAATGCAATGAACACTTAATTGGGCCGCTGCTGCTTATATTTATCAATGAGATCTATATATGCATGTGATCTCTGATGAGGGGATTATTAGCAGCATTTAACACTGCATCATTTCGGAAATCCAATCAATTTTCATTGTGTAACAAAATAGATCCAATTGTGAAAGCAGCGTTTACATTGAATCACATTACAGCTGAAGTATTAAAATATCTTTGGTCCATTCCTTATGATGTTCCTAAAATTGTTTTGATTACTGCTTCTTGCGCCGTGCTATAAACTCAACAATGGCTGTTTTGTTACATAGCAAATGCTTTAACTAAGCAAGCAAAATAATTCCAATCCATCTTCTTTCTTTTCAATCCGTGCATGAATTAGAGAAAGTCAGACAGATGTTGATTGTGGGAGCTGCTAAACAGCTGGTGCGACACTTACGTCAATACAATCTTCACAATGATCTTTAATCAGCAATTCGTATCGTATACACACTTAGACAAAAATCCAATCAGAATAGGACATTATCTTTGATGAGAGGGCCGATGTGCTCCTAGTCATGTTGGATTTCAGTGCTGCATTCGACACACTGTATCACGAGATACTACGGCATCGTGTGGAACACAAAATTGGCTTTACAGGAATGACGACTCTCCGTTGGATGGAGTCTTACCTCAACGGAAGATCACAGGCAGTTCACATTGATTGTGCTGTGTCTAAGCACGTGCCTCTCTCTATAGGTGCACCTCAGGGCTCTGTGGTTGGGCCTCTCCTTTTCATCGAGCAGATTCTACCCCTGAATGAACTCTTTTCAGATGTAAGCCGGTTTTACAAACGACTGCCAGTGCAAAATGTGCTGGCTCGAATGAAAGTGGTCGGATGTATGGAAAAATGATTGGCGGAGATAAGGGTATGAATGAAGTGTTTACAAACTTAAACTGAGCGATGCCAAAACAGAGTGCATGGCTGTAACCGGAAGCAATTCAAGGCAGTTGGATGAATTACATTCGGGCCCAAGTCACAGTGCGAACCTTGGTGCAGTGTTAGACAGAGAACTGTCCATGGAATCTAACGTGTGTCATCAAGGTTGTCTACTACGGGACGGATCGCGCTAATTCGGACACAATGTGACACATGATGCATGCGCTTAGATCATCCATGCAACCGTTTCCACTAAGCCTCATTTCCACAATGAATTAATGGCTGGGTTGCCAGGCAACACCCTTGCACGATTACAAGTCGCCGAAAACAACGCAGCCCGCTTGCTTGCAAGACAACATAAAACACCGTTTTATTCGAATCTTTATTGGCTTCCTGTAAAACTGCGCATTGCTTATAAGACCCCCAGCACAATTCACGAAGCGCTGCACACAGCATCAGCCCCACCATAGCTCACAGAACAGTTCATCATCTACAAGCCAGGAAGAGAACTGACGTCATCATCAGATCCATGGACACTAGGTACCTCCTATAGTAAGGTAGCCGTACCTAGATAGTAAATTCTGGAACTCGCTGCTTTTAGATATCAGACTTCTAGATGTTCAAAAAGAACATTAAAACATTTTATTCAATCAAGTGTAAAATTAATCATGATTCCATAAATGATTTTAAGCTTCTTTACGCAGGTCATTTAATATTGCTTTTATGTATTTTTCTACTATTTACTGTTTTATATATATATGAATACTTACATATACATTTTACGTACAGCGCATAAAAAACAGTGTTTTTGTAATCTTGCGCTATATAAATAAAAAAAAATTATATTATCCTTGCGAGGAAATAAGGCGTGAACACCCATTAAGGACTGATCCGTCTTCACTTAACAATCAATTATGGTAAGCACTGCACGCTTGTTAAACTGGTCTGTATCTACCCGATAGTGGTATCCGGTTAGAAATCATCCCCATATCAGCAGCACATCGGCATTGCTGATACTACTTGGACCATACGGTGTTTAAACCAGCACATTGTTATTCGGCTGTCCTGTTTGTTTAATTATATGACATAGTTTAACGTACCAGTTGGCTTTACCATAGACGGTACACATTTATGGTTTTTAATTTGCATACGAGGTCAGAATCTTTTGGTGTTGCACTGGAAGACCGCTGATCATTACCATCTCGGCCTTCCAAAAATTCAAATAATTTCCGAATTTGGTCCGTTGGGGAGCTGTGTAATTTTGGCGGTCTGCATTAACAGCGCAATTAAGTGACTTACCTCTGCAAAAGTGCTGATGGAGTGTGACGAACAATAGGATTGAAGACAGAAGATGCGATATATGCAATGAACCTTAGCATTGGACGATATACTTGACCTGTAATAAATCAGCTAGACGCGCCATTGACTTCGGCGCAATGACAAGGGGATCGCGATGGGCAACAATTTACTGATGCTGTGGAGCTGTTTGAGCATTGGAAGTGTTACGCACTGTTAATTCCACCTTACTCCTTTTATTTACTGTACATCTATGAAGCACGGCCCAGTAACAGGGCAAACTTAATCGAGTGAATTCAGCATAAATGGTAAATGATTAACGTTTATTTGGCTGACGTTTGCCATACTGATAGCTTCTTGAATGAACACTTTTGTTATCGCAATATGTTAATGACCATCACGCACCCGGTATCAATAGCTGTGTGTCTTCTCCTATCCGTATGATGTTGCTTTAAGCTCTCTTGCATTTTTATATAAATCTACCAACCTTCAGAAGAGGCGATTCAGTCAGAAGGTCATTATACATTCCCGTCTTCTTTTTTTGTCAAATATATTTGCCGAGCGGCAAGTGTATGCTGCTATCTTGAGGAGGGGTGTGTATGAGTCGATAGCTAATCCGTAAGCTTTGAATATCAAAAACGCTGAAACAACCTACTTTTCAACCCTAGTCACTAAGAAGAAATCCCAAGTGCATGTTAAGAGAGAACAACTAGCTCAACCTCTTACTTAAACAAGTCTGTGGCAGGGCCCATAATGTATATTTAAATGTCTAGCGTTTTGTTTGTTTCGCTTTTATATTAGTGCGCTTTGCTACTCATTAATCATTTACGAAGGCCGAAAACATGACGAAATAGTGATTGAAGTAGCCTAGGCACTCAACAGTATCCAAAAAATCGCTGTAGTCTGCATGCTCGTGCGAGGATCTTCTGTGGTTGATTGAGCCTCAAAAATATTCTAATCAGTTTCAATCTCAAATTCCGGAGTTAAATACATATAGATCTAGCAGTTGGTCGCTTATGACCTGGCAGTTTTCGTACCTAATGTGTGTGAGTGATACATACTAAATATTTCTTTTTAATAAGATGCAATACAGTACATACGCTCCTTTGTGCTCTCTCTGCGTACTATGTACAATTTTATAGCGGCAGTAATTTTAGACTGTGCTATGTGAGGTTCAGCAGATCAACGCGAAATGTTTACCAACTGACACTCTAGAGATAAATAAGTATTGTGCGTATCGGCACGTAAATGTGAATACCATGGCTAAATTGTGTTTGTTGACGTCATGGCAATCCATCAATCATATCAAAATGATATTTCAGTAATAACTGCTAAGTCACGCCCCTATTGATTACATGCTTCCTACATAATGCAACACACTTAGTAGTCGGAGTGCTGAATATCTTCTACACATAACTGCGTGGGACGTGGATCAACGGAAAGCAGTACATAACCTCTGAAAGTCACTCTTCACCAAATTACTTATTAATCGCTACAAACTTGCAGGTGATGGCGATAATTCTGTAAGCTCTGCAATTCGATTTATTCTGGTTTACTTTAAAGGCAATTTTTGTACAAAATAGAACATAGCGACCTGTGATAACATACTTGGTGACAACAATCGTCTGTTATTTTGTGAAGTAGAATCTACCTAAATGTTACTTGCTACTTAGTACTTATTATCGACATACACAAACGTATGTCTGATAACAGCACTGGCTAGCCTATTCCACACTGCACCGTATCACCCAGGCATTCGATAAGAGGAGTTGTCGTAATAGCTGTTTCGTCCCAAAAAAGTAACTCTGCTATAAATAGTGAACTTAATGGCTTGTACAGAGTCAGCTAAAATGGGTTTAATTTCTGATCAACCCAGCAAGTGCGTTTTCTACATTTGCTGATTGGCCAATAGCCGTAACGTGGAATAAGGCCGATCCACATCGACGTTCATATCCTGATACGAAGATGGGGCCTGCCCGGATTACTTGGTGACATATATTGGTGATATTGTATAGTAATTGTGCCTGAATGTCGCTTTTTTGTAATATCTTTACCTTTTGCTGATGAGAATTGAACCAACTGCGGCGATGACAGCATTGTGAAAGGAGCGGCGCGTGCCATTCGGTCAATACACTCGTTTTTCACGCGCTGGTTAAGCTGGCAGAAGTGATTGACAGGGGCTCTATGGCGATGATATTGCGATAGTGGATAAATAAAGCCAACTCATCTGTGTGCTGATTCATCATATTTGTGATTGTTCAGGCGGACTTCTTCAACTGACAAAACCAGTCTTGCACAATAGGTAAAGATAAAGTGTTCACTGCATTACTAATATTCAACTTTACTCGATGTGCACTCTAGAAAACGAAGATGCATAACCAAGCCTAATATCATTTATCCAAAACTAAAGTAGTCAAATTACAATCCTACGACACTCCCTGCAGTGACTCTTATTCTAAGATTCAACGTTTATCTGAAATAAATAAAAAAGGTTAAAAAGCTTTAAAGGCCACCACATGTTGCATTTCTAATGTGAGATCGGGGTCGCAGCAACAGGTGTTTGACTTTGTACACCACCCATTGAATATGTATACCCTCACGTTTCAGCATTTGCAAATAATCCATTGCCCTGTGTAAAGCAGTTAGTTTTCGTCATGTCACTAACTTCCACGGCCAACACTCGCTGATCTCTTATATATACTCAATCCACCGAACATTCAAGAAGCATCTTCCATAATCGCGCTCAGAACATTCAATATGTATCTACATGCCGAGACATAACGTAATGACACGGCCAAGTCGTACCGTGTCAACATTATGATTTAGTGTTTTTCAACTTCCATAAACACACGAATGGTAGAACCTATCATCTAATCATGTATGTCTTGAAGTTAGTTTAAGTGATCTCGCGTGTTCAAACACAGTTAATCATCGACCGTAAGTTCCAGAAGGCAGGGAGGTCCATCAGGTGAGCATGGTCAGAACTTAGACGGTTAAAGTGCATAATGCATGGAGAAGTATCTGACCGTTTTCTATTTTGTATATTACTTGCTCTGTAAATGAACTACCGAGATAATAATCGCGTCTTAAATTATATCACCAACATTGTCAATTACGTCCCTGCAGGAAATACGCTATAAGATATCTCAGATTACGATAAACCTTGGCACGAACTCAAGAAAGTGTTCTATATGCTAATGTTGTGACCACATTATTTGTACAGGTCAACGAAATTGGCTGGCTGAAGATGATACTATACTGCCAGGGCTGATAGGTCAATGAAAATGTGTATTTTTGTTTCGAGGCTGCTATGATATAGCAGCGTTCTGTATTGCGCATGCGTTATATTGCTTGACACATTGACAAGCGATTGTCCGTTGTTTATAATGAACTGGGGGGAACATTTAGGTGTTAGCTGATTCGCATTGGCGACCTTATACGCCTAATGTCATGTGCAATGTGAGCCAGCAGCATTACAAAACATCTTGTTATCAGTATATCTGCGACATTGCTTGCTATTGTGAGGACTATGATGTAAAATAATGTATCAGACTTGAAACCAATCATTTTGACAGTACTTGGGAAAGGGAATCAACTTCTTGCATCATGTGCGAATGTTGATGCATATCTTACAGGCGAGAAACTCAACAAACAATTAGAAATAACTGTGCGCATGTGATGTGCTACCTTCCCCTAGTTTAATTCGTGAACTAGGGGAAGGTAGAACATCACATGGGGTTCCATCTCTCCAGCACGCTTCAGGTAGTGGCAATGAACATGCAATTTGCATCAATGTCATGATAAAATGGTAACAAAGGCAACAAATTCACTGCAACTATCATTGACTTACCTACTTTGCATCTGCGTTCAATTAAGAATATGATTTTGAATTCATTACTGCAGCAACGTACATACAATCCTAATCCCGATGAAAACACCAGAAAAAGACATGCATCGTCGAGTTGAATAAAGGTCAACGAATAATAATAATGCTTGTATTTCTATCATTGAGCTTCAATGTTGGCATGGCTGTTTTTATAGATGCAATGTGTAACTGGGGGCGTGTAGATCACCTTCTGACTCAATTTATTCATAGAGTGCAGAATATTTGGTCAAAGTTACTTCATTTTACTGCTATCGAAATATGAAGTGTCGCAGAAAATGTAATTGAGTCAGTGCACCATATGACACTAGCACGATCCACAAGGCCGCCGGCTGCTTCGCTATATACATAGTATCTTGATGGCAATTACAACCTTCAACTGGCGATATCGGCGGATGTTTAATGCTAATCTAGTCCTTTGGAAACATAACTTGGTGTAAGTGCACAAGTTACGATCTACACTAAGTCATTGTATGGCTCATAGATGAGAGGATGTTCTGCTACACAAGATGGATAGACCGACAAGGACGAAAATGCCATATCACGTCCGGATGCAAAGGAAGGCGTGGCTTCTGCTGCGGTAATCAAGCCTTTTTCAATTATAGAAGGTAACTTTTGAAAACGTTCCAATTTCCATTCATTTTATTTTGCCACAGGACCCAAAGAACTATCGCTAAATTATTTGCTGCGCATTTCTATGCATTGAGTCATACGAGCCATTTATAAAATTGAACTGCACTTCATCGCCTCATCTTCTGTAGGTATGGGAAGCATATTTACTTATTGTATCTGCATTGATGTGCAAAGAGGGAAGGCACGAATGGCGCATCTAGATCAAGCAAGCGTGGCGTTGCTATGTTGCAAACTAGCTCATTCTTCCTAGACAGCAACTGTTATGCATCACTTTGCTAATATGTTAAGCCGACAAAAACAATGTCATTAGGGCAATTACACCAACGTTGCCATGTCCAAGGACAATACAGAAGTTTCCTGCTGATGTACAGTAACGACGTAATGCGTCATTATGCGCATTCAGGATAATGTTCTATAGCATTATCGGCTCTCTCGTAACCATTTCATTCATTGTAGACCATATGTTGCACGGATGCAATAAAGATCAAACTCATATTCAAAAGTGCTAGAACTTACACTTATGCTACAGAGACGCTATCGAATGTCCCCTTTATGGGCGGTACTTATAATATGGATCCTGACACCAATCGTAACTGTTTCTGATATTTTGAAAAACTTATAGGTAAATCGAGCATCATTCATACACTTGCTAGTATGAGCCTTTATATGTTGTGGATACGTTAAGTGATAGAGCGCAGGTTAGACATAAAATAACCTTAGTTGGGTTAGTACCAGCCTACAGAAAATTTCAAACGTGAATTATGATATGATAATACGCTTGGATAATGTACATGCATGTATATCTGTTTCTATTGAATACACATATGCGTGACATCTAAAATCATCGTTTACACATAAAGGCTGCACACACCACTTAGTCATATCTTTATGTCGGCCATAGCACAGTAACTGGCGCCAAGTTTGCGTGATTACGTATACATACCCTACCTGCTCTGCCAAAGCGGTTTCATTGTGGCAAGGTTGTCACATGAATTCGGTCTACTTAAATGACTGACCATTTTGAACTACCCTGAGTGCATAAAGTTTCTGGCAAGTAGTATTTTTCAAGTAACTATCCAAGAATTCTTTCTTTGGGGTGTAGTGCCATATTGATGTACACTCTGTAGCTGTATTGAGATAAGCAATATACGTTATATGTACTTCGTGTCATGTACCGGCTACCAGTGAACTAATCAGAGAAGTGTTCTATGATTGCATCGTAGCTGTAAATGTCGGAGCTATACTTTCAGTTGGGGCGTGTACATCATGCCATGGATTGTATTTCGCTCTGCGTCGCTTAGTGATCAATGTACCTTTTTGTGTAATTTGTTTACGACTCTTTGTGGAAGCTTTTAACTTACCATTTATCAATATGTTTTGCTACAATATCGCACGCATTCAAACCTTCTTTCTGATAAGCCGTTGATGCTCGAATAAGCTATTCAGCTGGAGGCGGATCTGTCATTGCTGCACGGTACTGGTATAATACAGCAAAATATTGTTTTCATCCATAGATTCGTCCTAATGTAGTGCTAGTATGTTTAATACAGCAACAATGTATATATATTGATGTAGATGTATATACACATATAAATATATATAAAGCTTTAACTATATAAATACTTAGCCGCGAAATGCCCGTTTCGGCTCATCCTGGTGTGGCTGCATATTATTCTAATGATGAAGCGCAATTATGAGTATAACGCCATGTATAACTGCCATGTCTGTTTCTATAATTGGACGAAGACATTTTACATCTATAAAAAGTGAATATGTGGTAAATAGAGAGCATGGGACGTACAGAAAAGTATACGACTGTTTTGAATTGTACACCTTACTTATACGTTATACTGATGACCCATCAGAGCAAAGAGCTGCTTCTTTGGACCAGACCAATGTTACAGTGATTCATTGCAATGTTAAATCTTTTGGTCTAAGCGTTTGAGTAGTCTAATTAATCATGGTGCATTGCACTCACGATGCCAGGCAAATTAAATATGGTCCATTGACTTGGTCTAGCATCGGGGATGTCGTTTTAAAGTCACTTCTGTTTAATCATGGTAGTATTATTTACGCTAATAGAATGCATCAGTTCCCATAAGATCAAGCAAATTAAATATTGTCCATTGACTTGGTCTTGCCTCGGGGATGTCGTTTTAAAGTCACTTTTGTTTAATCATGGTAGTATTATTTACGCTGATAGATTGCATCAGTTTCCCATAAGATCAAGCAAATAAATATTGCCTATTGACTTTGTCTAGCCTCGGGGATGTTGTTTTGAAGTCACGCTGATAGATTGCATCACTTCCCATAAGAGCATTTCAATTTTACCACCGAACAACCATAAAGAACCCTTAACCAGGATCGAAAGCCACGTAACCGTTCAGTAGCAAGGCTTCATATTTTTCCACTTTCCTTGGGTACTCCAACATAAAGCTAGTCTTAGAAAATGGCTTTCTGCTCATTTGATAATAAACCACAATGAACAACTATGCTTAATTAAAACATGTCGCCATTTAACCAGGAAGTGCAATCATGCGGTCATTACATTAATTCGATAAATTACTAAGCCGGTATTGCACACGGTGATTACAAATGTTTGATTCTTTCCAACTGTTCCACTTACAATAACCCAGACAACGTCCCTACTTGTTGCTCCTCCTCATAACACACAAACTAAGCTAAACACAAATGTTGAGTGTGTGTCACACCAACCAACCAGGCTAACATTGGTGTACAAAATTAACAAAAACATCCTTAATCGAAGCTTTTCTACTAAAACAGGATCCATAAATTACGACCATTATGTGATATTTGCTGGACTCGACATTTATGAGCAAACTTACCCCATAAGCGTACATTAGCGCCACTGGACGCTAAAAGTTGTAGCAGTAAGTCATCGTGTTTGGTACAAATATTAGTGGTTCGGGTGTGTGCCACATATGCATAATTTTTGTTACATTGAAAATGATGCAATTAGTTATTATTTTACATTTGTACAATCCCATTCAATTAATATAACGCATAAAACCAAAGGTTGACACACAGACAGATCGTATTGTGTGGTTATTATGTATGACCATTTTTCAAATGCGATAACACAACCCCAATATAAGATAGGGACGATATGGTCATATAACCTGGTGCTCGCTGGTAAATTATAAATCTAGTACATTAAATAATAAATTTATGATGCGTAAGATAAGTTGATAGTTTCCTTGCAACCATTCTCAGAATTTACTGATTATAACCAAATATAGACAGGGTGATATATGGTAACGCCACTTTTTTGCTCGAGTAATGCTGCTTGAGCAATTTATACTAACTCTAATTATGTGTGCTAACAAACCCTAACGTGCGTTAGCATTGTGACGGCAGAGCGAACATACATGAAGGGACGCTCTATTTAGATTTTTCGTGACGTGAGCCTGCATCAGCATCTATAGTCGTACATGATAAACTGGTAACAACGTATTTGATAAGACATCTGTGATATATTGCCGTCGACCCCTGGATTATAATAATAATGGCATTAATTTCATAAGAGTGGTACATATATTTTATGTCGATCAAGGTTAAGTGCAATCGTTTTACAAAGTGAAGTGTGAGATCATGATGTGCAAATAAAGTAAAGCAGAACAGGAATAACGTCTTGATACAGATTGAAAAAGATTATGGCATTCACAGGACATACAAAGATCACGTATTGAATCTACAATATCCAATGTTTGTTGATCAATGGTCTGTAGACTAATCCTGTTGGTTTGGTCGTAAATCACGACCGTATGACGGTTATCAATGCTCACAACGTATCTTATATTTATTAACGCTTTAAGAAATAGTAAAAGCACATAATTGGCTAACAGCCGATACAAGATCATTCTTATTACTCAGTGAACAAAATTTCCATACATCGCAATATTAATGGTTCTCTAAGAGGTAGCCTACCAGCTATTAAAACAATATATAACGCAGTGAAGTTTTTCCACACAAGATCACGAAACACAGCATGCATGTTCAAGCTTTCGGAATTTCATCATATAAAGGATCCAAGATGGAGAGCAAGCTTATGTACATTTAATTTAACACCATTCAAATGCAAATTAACACCGCGCGTTTGAAATTAAAAAAGCACTGAGTTGATTTTAGATGCACTGACCTTTTTAGGGTGGAATTTTCATACGTTGCGGATGCATAAGCGCCATGTCGAACACAAGCTTATAAAGGAATTGTACGATAACGTTCATATTGGGGATCCATAAATAGTTGTTACGAGCATTTACACAGCAGTGACCAAATCATAATATCAGCGTATTAGTTTTCCACACAGGTTTCAAGCTTTCGGAATTACACCATGCATAAAAATCCAAGATGGAGAGCATGCTTACGTACATTTAATTTACCATCATTCAAATGAAAATTAACACCGCGCGTTTGAAATTAAAAAGCACTAGTTGATTTTGGATGCACTTAATATAACATTATGTTTTTCTGCAAAACTCGTCTTACGTTTGATAAGACCAGTCGGAGCAATGACGTATGAGCAATGACGCCATCAGCATGGCTGGGTGTGCCAGCATAGCGGTAACCAACATGGCAACCGATTCCCGTTTTTGAGATATAGGTATATAGATACATACACCGAATGAAATGTGCTGGCATTAAGATAATACCCAGCTACTCTCATGCACATAGCTAACCATGTGGTATGCAAGCAGCTTCGACCTAGATAAGTCTCAGATAAGGCATATCTTAGGAGTGCATCATATAATGCGTTTATATTGACACATAAACCTATGGAAACCACTTATTTGGGGTATTTGAAACAGCGCGTCCACTGCACAGCACGATAAGGAACAAGCGGTTGATGCACTGTCTATTTAATGATTCACATTGATAATTATCCACAACATTTAGTCATTGATAGCTGATGGATTGTTTCAACATTAAAACGGCCATCGATATTGGACACTCTGAATGATTAAATGTATATCGTGTATGGGGATTGCAAATACCCAATAGGAAAGACGTTATTGGGTTGCTCAATTCTATTCGACCTAATATAAAATTTGATATGAATGTCTGTCGCAAAAACTGGCAATTTATGTGGCATCAGGATAGAAAAGAAGAATGTAGTTCACGCAGAGGGCTTCGAAACAGTTATATATTTACATAAATATGTACTGGCACGTCACACGCCGTTACAGCCAAAGTGCAGTACAGGCAAGTGAAAGCTAAATAGCGTTAACGATTGTGTGACACTTGTACTGGCTATGTCTAACGCAAAACACAGAACTACTAATGACCTGATACAACAAGCCACCCTTCCATGCTTTGGCGCAAGCTTGTTCATGTGACCATGATGTAAATCAGCTGTTATTACATAGATATAAGTAAGAGCACAAATCATCATGCAAATAATTAGGGTTATTGTCTGGATTACTATTGCATCACAAAATCATTAAACGATAATGTATCTGACTTGATTGTCACTTTCGGATGTGACAGATAATATCGGCAAAATCTCTGGAAACAATCGAAGTCTATTTCCTGAACAGGGTGCACTGGCCTAGCAGTTCATCAGTTTATCGTAAGATCATCTTCGGTATAGCACATTACTGATTTGTTGTCTCTACAAAGCACCTAGAGTATCTTGATACGCATATTAATAAGGCAAGGAAGCAACAATGACTACATGTTGCCGCTGAACTGGTGAAAGCAAACTGACGCCATTTACCAATCTCATTCAAGGAGTTGGACCTGAGTAAAAAACAAGTAATTAGTCATAATAATTGTAAACAGACGCAAAACAAATCAGCATGCTGGCACTAACTTGCAAAAGCGTTATTGCTGTCCGCCTAGCGACCCATAGTCAGACAATGAACTGGATGCAATCAGTTTCTACTCTGTGATTGATAAAACTGCAACCTAATATCAGTGAGGGTAACGTTGCTGACTAAATTAATTCGCTTAACAGGAAAACTTCGGGGGAAATGCTGACGTATTTCTTGCTAAATACAATTAATGCGAAGTACCTATTAGGAAGTCCATACCGTTGCGTTCACTGTAACCGTGTATAAACTGGCCAGTGTGGTACTTCTCGGCGATATCGTCAACTCCATGCGTTAATCTTAAATTATAGCATATATATTCATGATTAACAAGAAGAGCTATGATATTACTGTTGACGCATACTTTTATACATAGCAGCTGGTCTATTTGAACGCAAGTTACCCGTTATCTGAATGTTTACGACATATCATTGGCATGCTCTATGAGGACAAACATTCTCTGAAGGCTGCTTTATTTGCTGAGGATTGATGCAGAAGGTAATGCAGAAGCAAGTATTATAGATATAATGCACCGAATTGACCTCCCGATGTCTATTTTCATGATGGACATTCCCGGGGCTTAGAAATAATAGATCACCATATCGCCGGCACCGATGCTTGCTAAAATGCCTTCATTTGTAAGCATACTATATATTTACTTATTTCTCCTTTGTTAAGTACGTAAGAATATTGCTGTCTAGCAAGAAAAACAAGGGTTAATTTATATGGGTACTGTAAACCAAGTGGATAAATAAAACACACAAGCATGCTGAGGTAATTGTATATGCCTGTATTTGGTTCTAAGTTATAAATAAGTAAGATGATTCGTCAATTGACTACACAACTGTCTTAGTCGTCGAGGTAATTAAAGTTGATAACTCAAATTCAACTCCACCTCACATGAGCAACGCTTAAGTATCAGGGCCCCACTCAACTGCCATCTGTGTTTTGCATTATGTCTTCCATCCTACAATTTGATTGACAATTTGCTGATGAGACGAACTGTGTTTGTTAGGGTCGACCTCGTAAGCAATGACCGAGGGCTCGTTCAAAACATTAGCCATATTCCTTGGCTATATAACACAACGATATCACCGAACATCGTTCAAACGTGCTGCACAATATATGACTAATGGGCAAGAGAAAAATTAACGACCAAAGAGTCCACAACCTACTAATTAACATCCAGAGGCATGGAAAACGGCAGCCTTAAAACAGCAGCATAATAAATATGCCACAGCCCCATGATCATATACTCCTTACGCATATGTGACTTGCACGGTTATTGGATTTTTAAGCTCGACTTAGTGCGCGCGTCAGAATGACACTAATCCAGCCAACTATATTTTACGCGAACGGCAGTGGAATTTATCACGCTACAGATGGTTCGCTTTAATAGTTGTGATATAAAACCCTCGCATGCTATCCATTGGTTATATCGTAAGAAGTCCTAACATAAATAAAGCAAAACACAATTATCTTAGCAATACATGCATCTATCGTGCAGTGAGAATAGTCATATGGGTGCTTTCTTATCATAAATACCCCTTTATACATGTATATACCACTATTGCATGAATCGCTAAAAGCTATAAAAATCAGTTATATCTCCAGTAAGTTACAGTCATATGTTTGCAACGTGCATGCTCCGAATTTAGCAACGGAAGCTGTTGATTTGCTGATTCAAGAATCTCATCTGAACAATTGGACCGGTGTGGAGCAATCATGGAATTCAAGTTTTTGTTTTAATAGAGCATGATGAATGAGGCTCAAATTGTTCCCTCCCTCAACAGAACGCAAACATGTGCATGTAAATTTCAATCTCATCACAAATATGAAAACTTGATAGAGCATAGATGATGTAATTAAATATTGTACGTAATGTCTAACCAATGTCGAAACCCATCGTGTAAAGGTAACATTAAGATATATGAGTGGATAGTTGCGCAACACAGCATAACATAAATTGAATTGTATCGATTTCAACCATGGTTCTGGTTGTCAGTATTTTGACACATCAGTCAAAGGTTGGTTAAGGGCAAGCAATCGACGCGATATGTTAGATAAAACAAATCACCGAAATCTTTGTCGTGATGCGTCATCATATTAGTGTCTTATGGAATGATCAAAGAGAAAGGATACATAGATTGATTGACAATAGCTGTGACATGGGTGAGACCTCTTCGATATCGTTAAATTCTCAATAAGCTATATTACAATAAAGTAACAATGCACATTGAAAGCGCACAATCATTAGAAACGTTGGATTGTCAGAAATGCATGCTTTACTTTCTTGCAATTTTGTTCCAATGTGTCACACCAATATTTTGCCAATCGCGCGGTTTTTCTGCGACCAATGGTTCGGCATTGGTTCTACATACAGAAGCACGTCTTTAGGTTTTAACAATTGACCGAAAGAGACCCCACGATCATGTCAATGTTTGTTGATATTTCATTTGCATCAATGAATATGTCTGCAAAAGAGTTTAGCTCACCGGATTAATCAACTTTAGTTCAACAGCTTAGATTGCTGTCTGACGCTTTGATAGTTCTTCTCTAATGCTATGGAACATTAGGTGACCACGGGCGAACAACGTTAGATGTGATCATGACGAGAAAACGTGTGGTAAATACTCACTTGAGCAAAACTGGTACTATAGAGACTTTTGAATATAATCCATTACTATACATCTATAAAATGTTGATAGATGTGAGGTAAGATGCACATACCAGTGTACCCGATTATGCATATAATAGACGAGCGTTTTGAATCGATATCTTCCATATTTGAGGGAAATGAGCTGATGTTAATTATCATTGTGCTTACTGTCAGCAGTTAGTCGATAATTACCTAGCAAATGCGATATCGCATGAATTTTGAAAATACGTTCCGCAGAGAGTAGGTAATACCCTGATTTAGGGGGTCGTCGCATAGATGTCGGATGCTAGTGCCAGTGGAACCAACTCTTTGAGTGTCGTTAGTTATTTAACGAAAAATGTAAACACAAATAGGCCTAAAATGTGCGCGCATACAGGGTTAATAACTTGTGCATGGTGTTACATACTACTCGGTGGTAATCATCGTCTTGAAGCCATTGATGGCGTACGCACCATTAGTAACTTCAATTGGATTTAGTAAATTATCGATTGTGTTACATTTGTCAGTTACATTACGTGTCCACTGTACACTATGCAACATTACGCGGTCTCACAGACGATTGAGAATATGCTTTACTCAAGCTGTTGGATAGCATCCTCAAAATCTCCCCAGCCGCTAATGCAGGTTTACATGGCTGAAGCGATATCCAGCGCGTAGTAAAGGGCCGTAAACACTCGCGGAGTATACTACTTTAGCGTGCATATTGCATCGACACGTGATACGATGCGCTAGCTGGAAATTCTATTAACAAGGCGGTTCATTAACATCAGCTCATTCTCAAGTCGAGTTAATTCATCGACGATCGGATGCTAGTCTTGAAACTCACGGAATGAAGTCATGGGAATTGTTTTACAATGCATTCCTCGGCATGTCACTGGGATTTAAATGTATACAACCGAATTAGCCGATTACGACTAATGAACATTTGTGTGTCAAAAAATGTTTAGTCAGCAGATTTGCATATCTTCAATAAAGAACCTGGCTCTCATAAATTACCATTCCTGAGATTAAATGTCTTCTGTCATCAAAGCAGACTCACCACTGAGTCACATTTTCACAAGTATATATGTCAAAGGTAACGGTATAACGTGCAAGTTAGTAAGAAAATTATTACTTTCATCCCAATTTATGCGCCTAGATCCGCAACGACACGTTGTGTCATGATTAATAATTCGAATAGTTCGGATTTTGCCCGGCCTTCTTCGTCAACCTACACTGCCTTGATCATCTACAAATTTGTAAAATTGCTCATACCGACGTTGGCAAAGCCAAACTTGATCCACATTAGGAGGTCAAATGCTTTCTCGACATTGACTATACGCCCAGCGAAAGTTAAGCGGTTGTTCATATTGTGTTAGGTATTGACAAAGTTATTTGGAACAAAAGTGCACTACTGTAGTCAGAGTACGTGGTTTCAATGCTACTGCCATCAGTACACTAAGCATATTGTATTCGTATTCAATAATGAATGCACCAGCTTTGAGTGAGACTGCGGAGTGGCGTGTTTGGTTGCATGATATTATACAGCCGTCATTACATTGTGAGGGAACAAGTGGTTTGGTAAAGCCGGATAGTTACATTATCCCCTGAAGTAACAGCGGATATCTACCATACAAATGTAGCAGTAGGTGCTATTGAGAAAAATACGTACATTAGTTAATTATCCCCTCTGACAAATAATTACCATTACACCGTGTTTCCTGTGTTAATCTTTATACAATGTAGTTGGAAGCCACAGACTGCCTGACAGCTCACTGTAGTAGTGTGCAAGTTTGTCGTGAAAGAAAGGGACTAAGTATGTCCCCCTCACGGAAATGCACCCAATTAGAAAGGTAATTATAAAGGGCGACTTCGGGAGCGAAAAATGGGTTTTTAAGCATGCAAAGTTGGCTATGTTTGCAAGGAGTGAACTGGATTTCGTTTGATCCTCCACTGCAACAGTTTGAATAAGGTTTACATAAACTTTTGTATGATTTTGTATGATGTTTAATCTTTTGAATTAAGTGATTTGTGTGGCCCTTGGATACGCAGACAGAATCTCTTTTAAATCAGGAAATGATATACTGCCGATGGGTATAGATGTTCAGCATCTTACCAAGTGCCTTTACTTACATTGGTGTGGAAAAATATGGCTCGTGTTGGGTCTAAAATCAATTGTAACACAGCGGTTTGTTGCTCCTGGGTGGGCATTTAGGACAGCGTTGGTGTGGGATGAGATGTTTGATGGTTTAGACCTAAGGAGACATTTGAAGAAAACGGACTGTCCCCTGTCGTGAGCGTGTGTGCTTAAAGAGACAGACTGAAGCAGTATATCATTCATTGACCGAATGGAAGGTAAAAAAAAAGCTGAAGTGACCCTCATGGTGGCGCCTACCACGGAGCCCGCGTGAACTTGCTGTGATAAGACATGTTGTTCTTGACTCTCTTACAAAACACGGCTGTGTTCACAATAATCCATGATTTGGAGTGACTGCTCTAAATTGCTTCAATTAGAATAATGGCCGAAATATAGGAAAACTCGCAGTGCATCTGCGATAATGTTATGCCATACGTATTCTACCTGATTTTGCACTTATTAAAAGTCATACGTGTTTGAGCAGAATTCTCGGGCAAGCAGTACAGCAGCCCAAAGTCTCTGCAATTTTAAATGGATCACAAATAAACAAGAAAATGTTATACCAGCATAGAGAAAAACTAATGGCACGGGCTGCACGAGTGTCTCCATTGCGTCGGAAGGTACCTACAAACCTGAACTAATGCCCACGATGGGATTATCACGGAATACAGAGACATGACACGCTACCACTAAAGCACCAGCACTGGCCATAGTTCGTGTAATGCGTTGCCAGATGATTGACAGCGTTACATCACGCGAAGCTCCATTTGGTTTGTGTTAACACATATGTAACACTATCTTAAAGGGATTCATTTCAATAAAGGGCGTTTATTTCACCTATGTTAGGCAGTGACGTTTCAACAATGAGAAACATGTAGCTACTTTTCAACTGCCTTAATTCACTTAACGCATCACTAAGTATACATTTGATAACGCTAACAATTCTCTGCGCTTGGTGAAACAGGCATAATCGCAAAGTTTTTGCAGGTTTTTATGATAAAGCATCAACGTTGGAACGTGCTGCGTCCTCAAAACTACAACAAACATGGCCTGAATGTTACGCCTTCGTTATCTGTAATCTAGGATCCGGTGACAAGTGACAATTATAATGTTCCTATAGAAAACGATAAATCAATCGATGGCTCACAAGATAGCAAGTAATTGGATTTCTGAGGATCACAGCGCCTCTATAACGACCCGGTTTTTGAGTTTCTTATTATTGGCATCGACAGTTTTACCATGTTGCATCAATAACGCACTGTTGACACACAATCGTTCCGCCATTACACCTAGCAATATATGAGCGAAATACTAAGCATCATGTATTAGGGTATACATAAATCAGCTTTTGAATCAACGATGCACCAAGCTATATTCAAAATTCCTCGTTCCCAAAAACAACCACCATGCGACGTGCTTTTTTTAATTATCATCACCCTCTCTGGTATAAAGTTGTTTTCAGCATTAATTACTCCCTGAGTCAGTCAAGGCCAGACATGTAACAAAATCCATTGTCTCACTAAAAGGGTATGTTTCCCTTCGTTCGAGATTCACGATACATATATATTCAACAAGCAATACGGTATCGCTAAGCACTTTGAATAATAATGAAGTCACAGAAACTCGCACATAATCAAAAATCGGTGTGTCGATGGGTTGGCAGCAAACGATATATTCGTATTGACACTGCAATTAATATGTTGTTCATTTGCGTTAAATGCTTAACCCATCACGTGACTGTCTGTTGCTTATGTATTGCTAGCCGCGTATAGAAACATCAAAACATTCAACATAGTTAATTATGGGGATTTGAATATACAAAAACTCTCACATAATAAAAAAGCGGTGTGTCGATGGAGTGGCAACAAACGATATTTTCGTAAAGACACTGCAATTAATATGTTGTTCATTTGCGTTAAATGCTTAAACCATCACGTGACTGTCTGTTCAATATGTATTTTAGCCGCACATAGAAACATCAAAACATCCAACATAGTAAATTATCGGGATTCGAATATGGAGTGTGCTGATAACTTTGCATCATATAAGACATCATGCAAGCAACATCAACCTTGTACGCTGAATAAGTGTTCCGACTTGCGTTGTCGAGGATTGTATTGGCAGGTGATCATCAGTGCGTGCAGGTGATTTCAATAACTTACTAAGCCTCAAATAGATGTGGAGGATTTTCTCGCGAGATGATGATGACTCAAGTGCTACATATATGGCTGCCTCCATGTTCGCGTAGCTTTCCAGCCGCACTTGTGAGTAGATGAAGCGCTCATTATCTAATGATAATCTGATTTGCTTGTGCTTGAACAGCAATTGGTCTACAAATCGTACACCAATCAAACTTTCGCACAAAAGATCGCAGTTTTTCAGTACAGCTAGTTGAGACGCGAGGGTTAAGTTTAATGAGAGAACTACGCTTGTGACAACATATTTAATGTATGCTGGCCATTCCTTTGTACCTGAGTGAACGCAACGGTGTAGCGATGTGACGTATTTGCAATAAATGTCGATAATCATTATTCACTTTGAATTTTGAACACCAACAGGTTCTGTTAGAGAGTAATTTAACGTCAGCAACTGTAAGAATGGCATACATTATGGTTGTATTGATATCGATAAATTTATTTGATTGTAAATGATACATTCTGCATTGAAAATTACTTACTTCTGATCATAGGAAGTAATTTCCGTATTTCTGCATTCTCGATCCAATTAATTCAAAAATGAACTGGTATGTGTATCCAATAATAAGCTATTGCCTGGTCGACTATATACATATCTGTTTATGCGTGACACTAGTCAACGCAAATTGACTTAGTTGTTACCGTTGCAACAGTATTCGGTGACCACACAGCAGGACTCCCGAAACCAATTATAATATTCAACTGTGATGATGAGGAAAAATACCTATTAGACGTTCGATCCATACAAGTCATCTGGCCCAGTTTTACTCTAATAACGGCTATTTAATGAACTCGCAACTGGAATATCTCTTGATCGTATTCATCCACACTATTAATTGCTAACGTTACACGAATAATAAAAAAGGCCTCCTTTTGCTGCCAGCCAATTACCGAACTATCAGCCTAACATACGTGGTGATTATAACAATGGAAACACTTGTTAGAGACGAACTCACAACACTTTCATAGGCACAATTTGTATAATACATCTCAATATGGTTTCCAGCGTGTGTACCTTATTAACATGTTTGAAATCGCAGATAACACCATGTCAATGTTATCAATTTTTATGCTTTAAAAAGTTCTTGGCCTAAGGTAAGCTAACAAACCTAAGGCTCATGGCTTCAGCGGCAGCGAATTTGCATTGATAAATTAACGGCTCAGTAACAGAAGACGACAGATAGATCTGATAAATAGCATTGAATCTGCTTGGGTCCAAGTTGTGCCCCTCTAGGGTCGGTCTTGGATCATGTTCTCTTCTTAATCTTCATAAACTATTGATGCAGTGCTGTTGACCTAATGTTAAAACAAACTGCAGATAAAACCAATCTTTACTCCAAAGACCCTTAGCTTACATAACCCCTTATAGTAGAACAGCTATTTAAAATGTTATCAAACATTGCAAAGTGCAGCATTTGAGTAAGGCTAAGGAATACCAAATTATGTGTCAGAGGAAAAGGGATCAAGGTGTCATAATTGATAATTCCTTTGAATCTAGAGTGCACTGCAGTGCAGCAGCAGCAAATGCTAACATCTTGAGATGATCGGACGGACCTTTATAAGTCACTCGGCGGGAGTTTCTTATCAAACTTTATAAAGCACTTATTAGGCACCGTTTAGAACATGCAACTCCAGCATAGTCAACATTTCTTCAACGTGGCATAGATATATAAGAAAGACCTCAAAGGCGTGGTACTAAGAATTGTAGCCGGTAAGTCTGAGTTAGGTTACGAAAGAAGATTGCGATTGTTCCGATGTCAACTTGGCGTCTCTATGGCGACCTCATGCAAGTATACGAACTCTTCAACCGATCGTTAATTTCTTTACTCAGCTTTACGGTGCTGAGAACTCAGGACCTCGTTAACATTTGCACACATTGACAAAAACTTTTGCAAGGAAGGGATTAAGAGCAAATACATTTTGCAATCGCTTTAAGACCCCCATGGAATGTTTGGCAGAATGTGTACAAATGTATAAATAAGGCAACATCGATATTATCTACATAATTACTCTGGTTAGAAGGAATATTCTGCGAATGTTCGTCAGTCGATGATATGCTAGGTGCAGCTGAAGGGCATTATGGCAGCGGATGAGAACTATCGTTTAATATTAAAAAGAGTGTAGAGGATGAAATCTGAAAGTTCACGCAATTCGAACAACGTAGTTTTTCAACCTGCATGACGAATGCAGTAGATAATGCAAGTGTGAGAGCGATATTCCATCGGTCAAATATATCGACCGTTATTGTACACACGAATTTCATCTTTCGGTATTACCAAGAATTGCATTACAATATATAGTGTTTCAAGAGTAATAACATCAATTCACTGTCCTAGTGAAATAATATCTTGGAGAGCTAATATATATATATATATATATATATATATATATATATATATATATATATATATATATATATATATATATATATATATATATATATCTAAACATACATTTATATATATCTATATGAATATATATATACATATATCAGACAGATATATATATAAATGTACGTATAGATATATAGATATATATATATGTATATGTATATATAATGTATATATATATATATATAAAATATATATATATATGTTATATATATATATATATATATATATATATATATATCAATAAATATTATATATATATATATTATATATATATATATATATATATATATATATATATATAATATATATATATATCTATAATATATATATAAATATATATATATTTATATATACAACGTATATATATATATATATAAGTATCAATATATATATATATATATATATATATATATATGTATATGTATACATATATATATATATATATATATATATATATATATATATATATATATATATGTATTATATATATATATATATATACCTATATATATATATATACATATATATAATATATATAATCATAGCAAATATAATATATATCATATATATCGTATATATTTATATATATATATATTCATATATATTCATATATATATGTATATATATATATATATATTATCTATATATATATATATATATATATACAAACGTATATATATAATATATACGCATTTATATATATATCAAATATACATATATATATATATATGTTCGTATATTTATATATCTATATATTATATATATTTGCATAATATACGTACATATTTATATATATGTATATATATATATATAAAGCAGTATATATATACATATATATATATATAATATATATATATATATATCGATAACACATATACATATATATATATATATATATATATGCATATATATATGATATATTTGCATAATATATCTATACTATATATATACACATAATATATATATATATATATATAATATATTTATATATATATATATATATATATATACATATATATATATGTATAATATATATTATAGCATATATATATATATATATATATATATATATATATATATATATATATATATATATATATATATATATATATATATTTATACATATTATATGTACACATATGTAGATATATATATATATATATTTATATATATATATATTTATATATATAACATACAAATACAAATATATATATATTATACGCTCAAATATTATAAATTCAAATATATACGTACATATATTTATATATTCGTATATATTATATGATATATAAATTTATGTATTTGTAAATATATATTTAACAGACATATTTATATTATATATGCATATATATATATATAATATATAAATATATATATTTATAAACATATATATTTTTGCACGAAACATATACGAGTTTGTATATATGCAAAAATATATGCAAATATATGTATAATATATATATATATATATATATATTTATATATACATGCATTAATATATCCCTACTAGTAGCAGCTGTATATATATATATATATATATATATATATATATATATATATATATATATACAGATATATATATATATATATATATATACGAAACATATACGAGTTTGTATATATGCAAAATATATATAGATACAGGCATTATATATAGTATATATATATATATATATATAGATATATATATATATATATATATATATATATAATATATATATATATATATATATATATATATAATATATTACATATATTTGTACATATATTTGTATATATATTTAGATATATTTAGATATATATATTTATTTATATATATATACATATATATATATATATACTTTTATTTATATGATTATTCATTTATGTATATATACATCTGAGCGCACTCTAATTCTAATATATTTATATTTAAATATTTGTACATTTGTATATCCATATATGAATATATATATATATATATATATATATATATATATATATATATATATACAGATATATACATATGAATATATGTTTATTTATATATATTTATATGAATATATATATCATTATATATGTTGTTTTTATTGGAAATATGTTTTTCTATCTCCCGCCGCCCTGTCTACTGGACCCGTCCATGTTGCGGACATTCAACTTTACGCCTGGGTTTGGTGACAACAGATGTCCATACAGATGCTGAGCCAGTCGGAATTTTTTTTCCGTTTGGTTCGTCATTCTCTAATTTGCCTATGCCGCGTTACCCAGAAATCGTTGCCTTTATATGTTATGCATACATGCGCATTGCAGCTATATTACTAACGCCACGTGACATTTTGTAACATAGTCAAATATCACTTCTGCACATGGGCGCAAAATACTAGGGTTTCATGATATAGATGCAGTGTTGTCTGGTTGAAAACGTAAATTGCATCATTTCTCCTTAAACAGTTTTATTAAATATTGCTGTGTGTGTGACTATTCTGCCTTTTTGCAAAGGGTAGAAACTATTATAATATACATCCTCTGCCGTAGTATCGTTTGCTGCTGGCTTATTGCACGAATGGAACTCAATGCTGTGCGCACACAGTATGTGGTCGCAAATTCTGACACTTATTCGTTTAAGCTTTGCGTGAATACCATGAAAATTGAATGTCATCTTTATTTTTCACGCGGAAATGACACATAACATTTCATGATAATAAAATTATTGGCTATGCTAGCCTGGATGGTTGGCAAATTAGCGAACGGCTCGTGCGGTTTGTACTAAAAGTTAATTGATAAAGTGAGCATTCGGGGTGGAGTTCCCACGCTAAATTATTCAACACACCCTGGAATCGTTTGGAGTGCTTTGTCTCTTCATTAGCATTGAAATAGATCTTAACATTTTCGACACGGTTACATCAGGTGTTTTTGAGTTGATAATTGGATTCGAGTGAATTGTGCTGTTTGTACAAAATTCCGCGAATCAATGGAAATATATTTTTAATGTGGCTCTTGCCCATAAAGCAAGCAAACTTCCGGTATCATAATATTTCGCATTAGTGTGCAGCAGGCACTTCTTGGGGTTAGTTACGCTGCTCATAAGGACAGAAGTGCCTTTTGCTTATCATCACCATAACTGACAGGTTTTTGTGATTTTCACTCGGTACTGACCTAGCCGGGGAGCAGGCATTGAGTGCATTTTGATCTAATTTGTGATGGGTTTTACTGTGTTTTAAGGTGTAGTATCAGCACTTGTAGGTCGAATGGCTAGTTGCTTTCTTGCTTTTGGCACTTCGCATTTTGTGACGTTCGAAGGGTGAACTATTTATGATTTAGGCGTGCAACAGCGATGGCATAGAATAGTAAGCCACCTCTTTGCATCATGAACGATATAAAGTGATCCCTTGTTCAGTGTGTGATAATTTCACTGAGCATTGGACAGAGTGTGCGATTTAATGCACAGCTTTTGGTGAATGACAACATAGCAACTAGCTGGATCGGATGTTTATGTTATAGCTACTTGTTGAAGGTTCCTCCGCCTTACCCCGAACCTATCGAACATAGAAATTGTATTCTATGGCAAGACTAACTACAGATAAGCCATAATGGACTTGCCTACTCTCCCCCCCCCCCACCCACAAATTTCCTGCATATTATTACCCCTTTATCCATCTCTGACTTCGTCAATCGTCTTCCGGCTCTAGTCTTGCCACCTTTCGCTCTGTCCCTCTTGATCTTAATCAAACTCTCACCCCATTCCATGCGGCGGTTTTGTCGATATCTTAGGTGGGTGGAGGGGTTTGTGTGGATCATTGACGATCATCAGGCTTCAAGGATTAAGACAAACGAAATAACTCGTCTGGAAAATCCAACAGAAACCACTTCCACTCATTATCTAACAAACACAAAAACGACCACATCTTTGCGGCTTAGATAATAATTGGACAACGAATACGGTGTTTAGAACTCGTGGACTAGGGTTGGTATCTGTTTTCTAACACTATAATACACATACACCGGTCTTTGTAGTATTTCGATTTTATTGCCAATATACACTACAAGATCAATACAACCGGGAGCAAATGATCTAAATACATATATATTGTCAGTAGCAGCTGTGGTAGCCCAAGGATAACAGTCTTGTTATCATGCAACGTATCAGAAAGACGGAACTAAATGGACGGCTATTTATTGATAGGAGGGTGTTGATGTTGAATGCATGCGATGGAGAAAGCAAATCTAGAAAGGCAATAGTACTCACTGGGTTCTGCATGTTGCAATCAAGTATGCTTATCAACCGCAAGCCATATTTGCAATCACATTGCATATAGACAGCGGAAACAACTCGTTGAGTGATTGGTTCATAGCATCGATGCATTCCAGCCTCCGCGCGATTGTAGTTGGAATGAAATGGCAAACCATGTGGTGAGAGATTGGTAATCAGTTGATGGTCTAATGTAGGCCCGTAAGCTCATTGAAAATCATGTGGTCGAGTGATCACGCAGTAGCAATTTCATTTTGCGATGTTTCTGAGTACTTCAAGCACAAGTGAGCATTTGCATGCCCGAGCGAAGCCGCAATAGTTGGATTCAGTGCAGGCAAACTGATGCCTATGGCTTGGAAAGCCCCATTTGGGCATGTCGACCATGTAAACAGGCAGTGGGTTGTTAGCGTATTGGTCTGTAGCTTACATTGAGCGATGTGTGTTGATCGTACATCAAAACATATCGTAGTAGTTGCATTGTAGAAACAGCTAGGACTTATCTGAGCCGAAATTCGTATATATTCGACTGTATATAACCCAGTCAGGAAAAGTAACCACATATTTCTAACTCAAGTGAAGTCATCTTCAGTTGTCTTTGTGTGTTTATCGCCATCGGTAGAGTGCGCCGCTGAGATACGACTGGAAAAGTCGGAATTACCTAAACCAACAAGGCTAGTTGTGCATCTAATGCATTTTTCTCCAACTCAGGTTCCTTTCTGGTTGTTAGATAGCCGACCAACATACTTATAATACAATCGTGTGATATCAATGGTAGCTGGTAGTGAACATATCAACGACACATCGTAAAGTAAGCAACTGGAGATTCGGTAACCGGCACTCTCCGTGTCCAGAGAACTAAAAGTATATAACCACTATATAGAGGGAGCTACGCGCAAGTGATCGAGTAGCGCATTAGGTTTTTGAACACGTAATAGTGAATATTGGACGTTTGTCTGATCAACCCTCGCCAACTGTAGGCTTTGTATCAGCTACTATTCGTTGTTTGCTGGGATTAATAGACTGAACGGTGATGTGATATTTTTTCCTGAATAGATCGCCGGTCGCCTGTACCCTTCCGTGTCTGACATTGCTGAAAAACTGGTAATATCACCACTCACCCTATGTTTCAACCACAACTCTGCCTTTGCTTCAAGTGCACACAAAATGTTGCTTTGTTGCTTCTCGCTAACAAAACCCAACACCTTACTCAAGCCACCCAGCCACTACGTGCGCATCGTGCACCACAATGTGATTCATGTTAACTCTCCTGGGCACTTGTACTTCCGCTGATATGCCATTTTCAACCTGAATAGCAACAGGTTTTGATCATGGGAAGCTATTGGCTGTTAAATAACAAATGATAAACAAAAAGGCACGTTCAAAGACCAGCAGTGATTTGTGACTACCCAAGGCAAATGGAAAAAATAATAAGCTCAGCTACTGATGATTTTGCTCGCGCTTTCATTATCGCGTTTAGGGCTCTTATAAGGTGGTTTGTGGGAATGGTGATATGATCCTCTAGGGAGTTTTCTCGCCCTTCAAGTATACGAACCCGCTATTAAATCACGCAGATGCACTACATCTGTTGCTCACTACCATAAAATAAACCCGGGTCTACACGCAGGATTCGTTAAGCAACAATGGCAAGGAACACATTTACACATGAGGGTATCATCACCAGTTGTGTGATGCTATTTGTAGGTTGCGTGATCGCCATGTTCCAAATTTCCACTTGAATAATACACACCTATATTTTGATTATATAATGCTATCAGTTTGCATTGTGGTGCTGAATTGCACAGCAGACTCACAATGAGATCATTCTATGACCAAACACACCTCATCATGTGTAGCGGAATGTTTTATATACATCACAGGTAGAGTTCTGTTTGATGCCCCCGATCAAAGAACGCTTCCTCCGTCGATGTCTAGTTCGTACACTATGTGAGCACAGAACCGTTCGTTATAAACGGCTGCCGTGTCGCTGTTGTTTTGCATACGTTTGTCAGCCATAAGTCGAAAATGTAATTGCCTCTGGATACCCGTGTTCCTAAAGCTGTCTTTTCTTCCGTTAAGTAGAGCGCATGATTAATGTATTCATCTCCATGTCATTTGCTGGCTCTGCATAAAATGGTTCTGAATGGTAGTTGTGACTGTACGCGACCCGTCAATAGGACCAGTACATCGTTTTTCCATTATTATGATTTAGCTTTTCATTTGTTGAATATTCATAAGGAGCCCATGCAAGCGGTTTTTATGCTCCCTAAACGCATTCCAATTGATTGCCATGCTCGTCGAAATTAAACACTCCATGTGCACACACGTAGGCTCCCTTATCAAAGATTTTGTTATAATAAGATACACGACTCGGCAATTCGCTCGACCAATTCCGAGACACCGTGTAGGCAGCACCACCTACTTTTGTGGAAGCTACTCGACGCGCAGCAACCAACCAACTTCGTTATGACTTGCGAGTTTGTCTGACAGTAAGTCAAACACAAAGGGGCATTTCCGCGCTTTAATTAACTGTTTGATTGACCTTAATTGCGCGTGTCTGGCTTGTGATACGCACCCTCGGTTCTGTGTGACGTCATGGACATTGTAGTTGTCTGCGTCCAATGAGAACACATTGAATGTCTTCTGGAATTATGGGGCGTCTCTAAAGTTCAAATTGGCACCACTACAAATGCTTTAATGCTTAGCTACACGATAGTATGTTTACTGCTTCTCTCGCCGACTGTGTGATTAACGGTGCCCGGCTCATAAAAATCACTCCACCGGTTGGACTAGTTCTTCGGAACTTGTAGAACTGACCAATGAGAGACAACGACTTAAAAGTATCAGAGAGTGACCGAGAGACACGGCTTGTGATTGGAGCATCCCAAATCTGGGATGCCTGTCCAATTCAAGATATTAAGGTCGCCCAGACCTGAAGGCGAGACAATTGAATATCAGTAACATGTAAACAGCGCCCGCAGCCATCAGACTGGGGGACCTTGACTATGTGTGTGTGTGTTTGTTTGTGTATTCGCGTGGGTGTGTTTGTTTGTGTTTATGTGTGTTTGTGTGTGTGTGTGTGTGTGTGTGTGTGTGTGTGTGTGTGTGTGTGTGTGTGTGTGTGTGTGTGTGTGTGTGTGTGTGTGTGTGTGTGTGTGTGTGTGTGTGTGTGTGTGTGTGTGTGTGTGTGTGTGTGTTATACACATTATCAGTATTCACAGCATGCTGCCATGCAGTCAGGATCTAAAACTGCACCAACTAGAGCCACATTAACTACCAGGCCCCGGCAAAATAATGTCACTGTGAAGCAGTTTGTATACACATGTTTTTATCTATAACATCCGCACGATTTGAACAATAGGTCGTGATGCCGTATGTGCCAGTCCTTTGAACATTTTGAGAGCAGGAGGTGCCAAGGTGGCGGCCTTTTGTCGATCCCACATCAGAGGTGATTCAGTTATTGCGTTATACGATAAAGCCTATACGAATTTGTGGAGCCCGGTCTTTGTCAAGCAGGGTCTTTATGAAACTAGGTCTTTACCTTCTGATTTTTATTTTAAGTCACTTTTCCTATGCGGTTAGACTAGATTTGTCATTTGCCGTACAAAAAAGCAAATGTTTGGGCATTTGTTAAGGGTGTTATAACACACATAGAAATCAATAATGCTTCGTCGACATGAAAGGCAAGAGTGCAAGTAGTTGTAACTATGTAGGGAATAACAAAGTGACACATAACACGAGTAGAGCATCTGCGTTGATATATTGTGATATGACAGCATTACTTACGCAACAGCGCTGTTGTCATTGTATTTATGCATCAATGAGCCCTCATGGAAGCCGCCATGTTGCATATGATTATAAGCTACCTCAGATATGTCATCGCACATCCATAACCCCATAGCACACTTCGCTAGGTAAAAGTGTTCCGTTGTGGCCTACAGTTAAAAATTCAAAATTACTTCAATACCCTGTCTAAAGTTAATATAACTTATTAATGACCATGGTACATCATGCTACCAGGCACAATACGACGAGCAGCAACCAGTTTTGCCACTTGCGTCCATACAAGGACCAAAATACGGACACCTAAATTGTCGCCGTATCTGATAAATTATGCCACTTCAACAATCCAAGATGTCCATTTCAGGTCGATATCTCATGTTGCTAGACAACAAGAACTTTTCGCGTATTTTCAGCATCTGCGGGATTCAGGTCGTTGCATGGTCTATTGTATGTAAGCCGCTGTGCGTTACATTTGTACACAACCATGTGTAGATTCAGCTTACGATAACGTGTGCAAAACACGTAAGATTGTATATCAAATGGTTACTGGAATACCCTACCGCCAATGGAATGCTGAGCGGGTCAGCTCGATTGTTAACACCTCAATTGTTATTCTTAGTTGTTCAGCATATTATAATACACACCTCGCAGTCACTGGCCACAATTTTACACCCGTTGTTAGCAGCAGTTCTATGGAATTATAGTTATTGTGAATGAAACCAAACAGACACAAAATATGACTTTTCCAGTAAGGGCTAGCCAGCCACTTACATAATTCAATGACTTACATCTTGGTTTGGGGCGGAACAGAACAAGGTGGGGAGGGTGGGGAGAATAGGGGGTAGGGGCTTGCCATTTGTGACTCTTTAGAATGATAGTTGTAGCCCTGTGCTGAGCATAAGCACTGTGTTTATGATTTCGGTAGGCTGAGATATCTTATGACGTCACCCACATCGTTAATGCAACGCGTTTTTCAGAAGTTGCTGTGAGTTCCAGGTCCACGAACGCTATAGTACTGGGGGAGTAGGGGAAGAGTGGAGCAAACATCGAATCCTTTTCTAGCAAAGATCAGCAAAGAGCGCGAGTTAGGTGGCCGATAATTCAACGTCGATGTTCAGTGATATTTGATTTTATGTGTCGTTGAACGTTCTATGCAATACTGAGTCGTGGAAATGGATCAATGCGTTAGAGAGTAAAGTACGAGGTCATCAGTGCTGTACTCGTGTCTGCGCTCACACACTTTGACACGTTATGTTCTGACATGTTGCTTGTGTGCCCATATACAGAAATAGATGAGGTACAGTGCATAAGCGAGTCCAAGGCAATATATCTGTCGTGACTAGAAATAGCCAATGATTAATAATCTAGACAGTCTTTACACAATATTAGCCCATAGCGACTTTGACATTTATACATGCACATAACCTCTACGGAAGGATCGGTCTTAAAGTTGGATACCTGATACGTGCGTATAAACGTACCGCATGTATGGTTAGATAAGCATAATAACATAATGCGTACATGTCAACACAAACGACGGCATATATGGCAACATCAGTTGTTTGCTTATTCACAGCAGAATTAAAAGATAAAAGCCGAATATTTGTCAGGGCTGATGTACACCCCATGATACGCGCCTAGGGAGCAGGAAGATATAAAAGAGTACGCTGGAGATGTGCTGTCGCGAGGCGCTTCTTACGACTAGTGAAGTAGGAAATAAGCAGGGAATAGTCTCGCTTATTCAGCCTAGAGCCCAACGATTTTGGGGCTGCATATGGTGTCATACATCGTTTTCCTGTACGGGATCTGTAGAGTATCTCTCCTCCAACACGAACCGCACATACACGAAACCACCTTTCTCTCAAGTCCACACAAACGGAATGATAACACAGGAGGCCAGTGAAAAAGACGTGCCATACAAGCGAACATAGATATTTTACTACATCCTTTTGAAATGGAGTAATATTAATGTGTGCATGATTTCGTTGCTTATAGATCACAATAAAGAAACGATACATCTCAGATCCGTTTATGACAGGACTTTCTAATCAACGATGATCCGTGGCTACGACAAACAAGTCTAGATCTAGAAATTAGCATAGGAATGAAATACATCCGGAGCATGCTCGGCTTAGCCATCGTCACAGAGAACACATATTTTTATAAACTTAAAACCAATGGCTGACGACAATAATGCCATTATTCCTTTGTTCAGATCTTGCCGCAACTTAGCCTCAAAGTGAGCTTTTGACGACCCCGCGTTGATTGCTACACCTCTACGATACGCTTGTTACCTTTGGTATACACTGCCATTAGTAATTCAGTTGACTAAGTGGTACAAATCCGGTGGCAAATTAAGCATTATTCGACCTCTTAAAGTCCGCTAAAATTAAGATGTCCTATCAATGTTTATAATCCATGTTCCCCTTCTATGCTTCTATCGAGCACTGCACGATTGTTGATGAACGTTTTTATCTTCAACCACAATACATATCGATGTTTTGGAGTTCACAAATAATGTAATTATTGAAAAAAAATACTGCCAGGACCAATTTTTTATTCTCTAGGTTGACCGTTCCTTGCTGCATCGCACACCTAAGAAATCTGATCAGACGATTAGCCACCATGTTAATTAATTCGTTCGGATGGATTCCAGTCAAGGCTCTGGCATCTTACTCATCAAAACTGCATAACGGGATTGCATAGAATTATGGTTCGAATATATCGTCATAAAACAGCCATCGATCAACTGTTACATTCGAAGCACACTGTCGCGTCTCTTCTTAGCAAATGTAAACTGGTGCATGCTTTTTAATAATTCATGCACTGTCCTCTTGAAGGACTGAATAATAAAGCCATGTGTCATGCTAATTGCATCAGACCATATTCTGACCGTGATTGCAGTTTTAACAAATATTTACAAAGTTGGCCTCTCAATACTTATGGTGATGATTAGCCAGGCCAAAATTCGCTAAGAGAGCTCATTCGAGGCTTCCGCTCGAGGAACTATGTGAAGACGCAACCTGTTAGCCGAAGCGTTATTGTCATTGCGTCTTGCCAAAGCGTCTCATTAAAACCACGTGGAATGCACTGTTTACTCTGGAGCTATAGCCGCCTCGACCAATCAGATGACTCCATATCTTTAACAGCCGCCGAGCCTAGAGACGTTGGATCAACAGTCCCATGTGCTTTTGTTGATTTCATGGTATCGTCGCCTGATATTGGGGGTGTCTTTCGTGTAATTTCATAATTGTCACGCAGCTCAACGTAGGTATAAACTCTACGCTCGAAACCGTAACATCCCCCTGACATGCAAAAATGTTTATGTCGACCCCAGGTCAGTTCCCTTGCATCAGACAGTTATTGACAATCCAAAACTACCATCCACAGTGCAGACATAGTGCGGACATGAAAGATCGTGGATCGTAAACTGCGCGGACGCTGTTTGAGGGGAACGGTTTTCCATAATTTATCAAGTTGACATTTATTTAGTAGAGTATTTGCTATTTCCGCTATTCACAAGCCTATTGTGCGACGTGTTTTGGCAGTGGCAAGGCTCTGTGAAAACCCATTTTTCCCGCTCTCAGCAATCGCAGTGACGTCAGCCCTGTATTCCCATGTGCTTTTGTTTGTGTCACGGTAGCGCCACCTTACGATTACAATGTATCATAATTAGGGAAGCGATCACCGCAGAGCCACTTGAAGTGAGCCCTCTTAGCCTAAATATAAACTCTTTGGTCGGATTAAAAGCGTGTACGGACATTTGTTTAAGATGACGATTTAGCCGTTTACTGCGGAGTTAGGTATGGCTTAGTACTCACATTGGTTGCCGATGACTAGAGGCCCTTGTTAAATGTAGCGCTGTCAACACCCCATTTCGTTCAGCAATATTTTCTGACAAGCTAAATATGGTTGCATATAATTTTCGTGCTGGTCATAACATGCCCATTATCACTGCTTTTGTATATATTATAATACCACTCCAGTACATACTATATCCGATGCATTCTTCGGCACTCCCGTTCTTGCCAATATCATGACCGACGTCATAACGCCTGTATATACACACATACAAGGATGTGTCAGCGATGAATGAGTATGTACTGCTGAAGTACAACTGGATTCAATGTCGCTATGAACCTCAACATTTGCGACGGTTGCATCCAAACTATGCACTGAATCAATCCTGGGGTTTTTGTGTTATTTCATAGCCCGGGCGATTGTAGATTGCTGAGAAAGATATGTGCCGATGATTAAATATTCAAAGGACCATCAATGTGCTAAACAATTCATATAAAGAAAAACAAGTGCCATTATTCGAAGTAGTTATCTTTAAGGTTATTTACGAAACCTGTTAAGTCGCTGTGCGTTATATTCACATAACCTTACCCCTCCACATTCACACGTTCCAACGTCTAAAGATTTCCGAAAAACATTGACGAAAATGGCATCTGTGGGAATAAAAAAAGGGGGTTAATTCATGATCATTGCGGGGAAATGAATGGCAAAGTCGGACACTATTATTTCATACACGTTCACATAAGCAGCCAAGTTGACGACTAGCATTTGTTATCTGCTGCATTCCGTGGAAAGGAATTCAGAAAATGGTTGCAAACAACAAGTTAAATGTGGGAAAATAAATGCGTTATACACAATGTGTTAAGACATCGTATGAGAGTTTGGTCGCTTTGTTTGAGTCTTCAGAACGCCACCTTAGTTTTATAAAGGAATATACCGTTTGTGTCTAGGCTTGGCAAGGCTGATTTATCATTTCAACCCTTGTTGCTTCACTTTGATGATCAGGTTAATTTGAACGAACGGTAATACAAAACAACCATCAATTCATTTCCTTCCGAAATCATTTGCATACTTTCTGTGTCAAACGTAATAGAGATTCGGTTCACGCAGGGAAATACTACGTTTATGATTTCGAAAGCCAAATTGGAGCCGCATTCTTGGTTAGGTGCCGGACAACAAAGCAAAGATGGGCTCACCATCAAGGGGAAGCAGCATGAAATACGTAACCTTAAAACCCAGATTGCCGTACTTATGCAAGAGGGCAAAATGTGTTATGGATGCGACTGACCGACAAAATGCCGCAATATTGTGACCCTATGTTGCCACAGAGCATAAACGAACGTCCGACTGCACGACCAAACGTTGACAGGAATAAAGGGAGGAACGCTTGTAAGTAAATGTTATATGGGTTTGGATCATAACATAAATGATCAGTTACAATGACAGGGCATATGACTGCCGAGGGCGGCTTGCTCGTTTTATGGGTTGAATTCTCAGCTACATTTGCTCGATGCTACCTATATGGTCCGGGAAGGGAAAGTTATTGAGCTCCGTGTAGAGGGGGCTTAAATAATGTGCACGGAATATTTCTGTAACAATAAACGTCACGCGTTAGTAATTTTGTGCGATGTCGGTATGATTTGATTTGATGTGTCATTTCCATATTGTTGTCTGGTTCATGGATTTTGCAAACTAGATCGCCTGATAAAGTAATTGCTCTAACTTGGCAAAATGAAGGTTTGTCAAACACCACGAAGCTAACAACTAATGCGTGCTAAGAGCGATATTCTGCAGAGGAGGTTTTTGTTAGAGGCTTGAAATATGGCGAAAAACATAATGTCATCGCGATAATGCTGGCCCGTGTTTTTACCAAGACTTCGTTGCATGTAATTACGGTTTGTACTGTGAATACAAAGTCCATTTTTCGTTTTGATGCAATCTCTCTTTGTATTTATGTATTAATCTGGCATATATGCATAAAGTGGAAAATGTTTAAAAACCTTTCCATCTTTATATATTACCCCAGCGTTACCCAACTTTTGTGAGTGGGGCCCGGAGACGTCAGTTGTAGAAAAGTTTTTACCAAATACTGGCAACGGTGACACATCACGCTTTAATGCGGGCAATAGCAGATACTTATTGCCTGCCTGTAGTAAAAGCTACAATACCAGGCGACTCCCACTAACATTTATTGCGAGATAACACAAATTTTATTACAAATCGACGAGAACAGCAGCGGTAATTTGTTGTAAAAACACTCGTTGGTCTTACCCATTCATGCACAGCAAACTGATGCCTATGGCTTGGAAAGCCCCATTTGGGTATGTCAAGCATGTAAGCAGGCCTTGGGTTGTTAGCGTATGGGTTTGCAGCTGACATTGAGCGATATGTGTTGATCGTACATCAAAACATATCGCAGTAGTTGTATCGTAGAAACAGCTAGGACTACACTGAGCAGAACATTCGTATATATTCGACTGTACATAACCCAGTGAGGACAAGCAAGCACAGCTTCACTCGCGTTGTATGTTATGTTATATCTTTAAGAAGAAGGCCGTGTACGGTACTTTTTCTGACCGTAAATCGGTCCCGGTATCACAATTAATTCGCTATTTTCGTTTGTTATGTATAATTGCAATAGCTGGTGCTGTAGAAACGACTAAGCATTATGTATAGATGCGTTAACCGCACAATATTGCATATATAAACCTCTAGCGAACCCAATTGTAGATTTAATTTATCGAATATATCCCCATTAGTTTCAAAATCGAGTAATCTGTATATGCTATATTTATAAGGGGTTACATAATTACATACGTTCATACATAAAATTTGATTAAGGTTGACCACTAATTGAATAGATATCCTGAATTATACAATTTGAACTCAAGTGAAGTCACCTTCAGCTGTCTTTGTGTGTTCATGGCCATCGTTAGAGGGCTCCGCTGAGATAAGACTGGCAAGGTACCCAAACCATCAAGGCTAGTTATGCATCTACCGCATTATATCCCTCTCTGGTTCCGTTCGGGTTGTTAAATAGCCGATCAGCTTACTTATAATACAATCGTGTGATATCAATAGTAGCTGGTCGTAAAATAAGCAACTGGAGATTTTATATATCTCTTCATTAATCCACTTACAATACAAATTAAACATCGAAATGCTTAATGCTGTAGGTTAATCACCCGCAACATGCCATGTACAAATTATCCATTTGCGTTATCGGCTATACCCACCAATATGGCGGCATATCCGAGCAGAGTATATGTTAACACATGCTGCATCAGTAATCCTGCCAGCATTATAGACTGTAACGAAGATAGAGTAGGGTAAAATTCCGTATCGGTATTTAACCACGATATAGAGGGAGCTACACGCAAGTGATCGAGTATCACATTAGGATTTTTAACACGTAATAGTGAATTTTCGACGTTTGTCTGATCACCCCTAAATAACCCTAGGCTTTGTGACAGCTACTACACGCTGGTGGATGGGTTAATCTTCTGAACGGTGTATCACTCAGAGATATATAATACAGTGCTATCTCCTGAATAGATGGCAGGTCGCCTACACCCATCAGTGCCTGACGTTGTTGAAATACTGGTAGCACACCACTAACCCTATATTACAGCCAAAACTCTGCCTTTGCTTCAATACTTTGTTGCCTCTCGTTAACTAAACCAAACACTCGTGCACCACAATGTGATTCATGTGACATGAAATCTCCTGGGCCCTTGTTCCTACCCTGATATGTCGTTTGCGGCCTGGATAGCAATAAACATATATTTATATAAATATATACATATATATTTATACACACACATACATACATACACACACAACAGATATATATATATATATATATATATATATATATATATATATATATATATATACATATATATACATATATATATATATATACATACATATATATATATATAAATATATATATATATATACATATAAATATATGCATATATATATATATAAATATATATATATATATATATATATATATATATATACATACACACACACACACACACACACACACACACACACACACACACACACACACACACACACACACACACACATACATACCCACACACATAATGGTTTGTAATGGTTTCGTTCTTTCAGCCCAGAGCCAGAACATTTTGGGGCTGCATGTGGTGTCATACATCGTTTTCCGTACGAGATCTATAGAGTATCGCTACTCCAACATGAACCCCACTTACACGAAACCACCGTTCTCTAATGTCCATACTAACGGAATGACAACACAGTAGGTCTGTAATAAAGACGTGCGGTACAAACGTACATATATATTTGTTTTACATCCTTTTGAAACGGATGTAACTACATTTCGTATATTAGTCATAACAAATTATAAGGAGTAATATTAATGTGTGCTTGATTTAATCGCGTATAGATTACAATAAAGAAACGAAACATTTCAGATCCGTTTATGATAGGACTTTCTAATCAACTATAATCCGTGGTTTAGATCTAGAAATACACGAATGTCGATGAATGTGTTCATCTTAAAGCACAATACATCTAGATGTGTTGGAGTTCACAAAAGAATATAATTATTAGCATTCAAAATACTTCCAGTGCCAATTTTCTATTTGACGATTAGCCGCGAGGTTAATTCATTCGTTCGGATGGGTTCCAGTTAAGGCTGTGGCATCTCTCTCCAAAATACTGCATAAAGGGACTAAACACGATTGCTTCGAAAGATGGTTCGAATTGTCATCATACAATGGCCATCGATCAGCTTTTATATTCAAAGCAAATTGTCGCGTCTCATCTAAGCAAATGTAATCCTCGCCATCAGGACTGAATAATGAAGCCAAGTGTCAAGCTATTTGCATCTGACCATAATCCGACCATGATGGTAGTGTCATCAAATATTTTCAAACTGGCTACTCAAAAATTATGGCGATGAGAAGCCAGGCTAAAACAAATCCATTTGAAGTATAAGTGCTCAGACTATTGTCAACAGCACCTGATTAGCAACATAGTCAGAATAATAACTGATTTTCTTTTTTAAAGAGTAATATTGACAGACTAACGCCAGCTCGCCTATTTTATTAAACCATGAGGTCACATTTTGATGGCAAAAGCTATTAGGCTACATTCCGACCAAGCAAGAAGTTTTTCCAATATAACCAAGTGTTCTCTGTGCTACAGAGCCAAATAAACACGCAAACATTAATATTATCCAACCCAATGAGCAGTTTGATTACCTGCATTAAAGAGGTTAACCCTAACAAGAGCAATCTTTGTTCGTGTCTGACTTCAGTTAGACTGTAGAGTAATGTTTGGTGCTATCTCTAAATTTTAGCATTTGTTTAAAATAACCGTATTTAAGTCGACAAAGCTATGATCGTGTCCCAGCATAAACTTTTGCAGAAACGCCAGAGATTGAGCCAAATCTACATTACAAAACGAGGAATGTGGTTATTGGAGGGTTAATGACGAAAGCATACCTTTACCAGTACCGTTCTGATCTTTTTATGGGTTTAGTCTTCTAGATTCGACTCAATTGAAGCTGCAGTAAAGGTATGGACTAGTATCCATGTATAACAGTACAAGTTAATCGACTATCATTTAGGGGTTGAGTTATTGACTGCCAGCATCATATCGACTGTAAATGAACTTAAATATGCTAATGATAATTTTAAAGCAATGTTGAATACATGTGAAGTGACTCACGTATGTGGCATTGCATCTAACCCATCAACGCCCCGGTGATATGTCGCGACATACACTCAGCTAACGTCCTAGACTTTGTGTTAATCACTGATATATTCCTTATACACCCCATAGAAGTTACATAGTCTAAAAGGAATCATATCATCAATCTGATGCAATCAGCAACTTATGTTATGCAGTATAAATATTACTTAACTGAATCAATTGCATCACTTTGATAATGTCACCGACACAATGTTTGGGGTGGCAATTGGTAAGCACAACCAAAAATTGAATTATCTAAAACCAGCTAGCCTTATGTCATAATCTCCAAGCATCAGGAATTGTGTCATCTGCAATTTCAAACTGCGGAATCCCGAGGCCACTGTTTTCGTTACTTTACTGTGTCCTTTTACAATGTAGCATTTGAATTCGTTATCTATTGTTTCTCCTGAATGGTTCTATTAACACAGATTTGCACTATTTAGCTACGAGTCGTCATTAACGTCACATGACCGCACATATTTTCCAGGTAGTCAGATGAGCACATGTTCGCATCAGTTTGCTGCTTAAGTATCAGCACGGGGTTCTGTACCATGTAAGATTTTCAACTCATTATCTCTCATTTATATGTTATCTTACCTTTGTAGGTGAATGATGGCAGTCAATAGTACTGGAATTTCAATTTGATTCGCCAAATGCTGATTAACCGACTAAATATGGGACACTACAGCCCGGCAATCTTGTATAGTATTTACCCTCTTGACTCTTACTGAACTTGATGCACGCTTACTCACTATCACCCAAGACATCATGGAAAGCGACGACATTCATTGGTTACGTAATGCGTGCCTAAGTGTTACCATGTGCATGCCTGGTAGTCCAAGAGGATGTCCAAGAGTTTCTGAGTGTTTGCTCAGGAGTTTTTCAGTGTATGTTCTGCTTTAACCTAGTTAATCATAATGTTATACATTGTCCCCCCGAAAAGCTTAAACCATTCGATAACTTATTTGCAGTCTGTCTGAATTTGTTGTTCCTTGTATGCGAAGACCAAAGGCAAAATATAAATATCAAAATGCCTAATGTAAGACTGGCTGATTAAGTGATCACCTGCAGGTGTTGTTCAATAGATATGCATATGACCTGTGTCGGCTTACCCAGAGATTAATAGAAAGCACTTGTTCTCGATCGAACGTTGTAATCGCTAAGAAACAATGGTCACTGTATGTTTCACATTAAGCTATCCACATGACCTCGTTTAGATACGTACCTATCTTAAGTAATTGTTGCATGCGATCGCAGTAATTATCAGATAACGGAAGACGTATTACAAAATGTGTTTTATGATTCAGTGTTCATCATTTGCGTGGAACATAAGAAATCCATGCAGCATCACACAATCTCAACTTAGCTGACCCATATGCGTATACAACTTGTCAAAAGCGAAACAACTCGAGAAAGGGCAATGCTTATCACCATAAGGCTTTGCGTGCACTTAGTGAAGATTGGTGCGAATGCCTGCATTTCAAGGGGTCTGTTCATGTTATTCAGTGCTAATCCTGGATGACCACATTGCGCCAAACTGGAACTCAACTGCACCTGGCGACAGCAAATGGTCAATGACAGAACGAGTTTCCAAACTTAATATATTCTGCCATCACAATTAGATGGCATTGGTTGACCTTTTGCATAGTAATTGTGACAGATTATTAATATGGCGCTAGACTAGTGGCGAGGGCGATGACGGAGCTAGTTTAGCTTTGTAAGGAAAATGCAATATTGCTGCTTCACTCTAAAGGTTTATTTATGTTAATCCACATAATGCTTGACATTGATAGGTTTTGCTTATGTTGATTATACCGTCACCTAGAAAAACGAAACCTGGTACCATAGTATATGTTCGCGGTTGGCTCACGGCGTCATACATTCAAAAATAGCTCTGTGATTGCAAATCAGATAAAATGAGCGAACATATACATAGAGCGATGTTCTATACGAGGGGGTTTGCGCAATGAGTTCGTTGAAGGCACAATCAATAAATAAGACAAAATTCGTGAAGCTACGGGTTAAAGACAATCTCAACAATCTGTCTGCATTATAACTGGCTGTATTCACAAGTAGAAAGATGGGGCTAATTGCAACAAAATAAAGAAACAGCGGAGGTAGGTTGCTTCTCTTAAATGGTAATTCGACAATGACATAACGCACTCACAAGAGCTTAATGCATTTTTGTCGCGTCAAGAGACATTAATAAATCCAAACAGGATCGTTACAGGCCGGCTTTAGGTTTTGTATCGAATTATCAATGTTTTGAAATAGTTATTCGTTAGTTCTTAACGGGAGTGGTGCGTAAGTAATCTGAGTGATCGATACGATGCAACTAAGACCGTGCGAATATCCGCTAGAATACTATATTGCTAAAGAGTGCAAATTTGACTGCAGTCACAGTCCAAGAAATAAATTTGTTTTTCTGCGAACGAAGCGCTATTGCTCGCCTGATCTCAGCGAAAGACCCAAGGGGAGAACAATTATGGTTTAGAGTTAATAGATGTAAGCGCATTTTATGCTGCCTTTTGTTTGTTTGTCTGAATGAACATGGCGGTGATTTTTATTTGCTTTAGAGTTGAGAAAACAATACATCGATCTACATAAAGAAGCATACAATAGCTTTCATTGTATGCTAGAGCAGTTTTGGGCATCAAATTATCTGCACGTTTTGGCAACTTTTTTTGGAGCATATCAATTTCCCGTGTGGTAGAGCATAAATTAGATTATCATAACAGCATAAAACGATATCTCTGGCACCATATGCATAGCTTCAGCGTGAGTGGCATATGTACAGCCAGCTTATATGCTGCAATATTTTACATGAATGTCCCCGGTCTTATGCTGTACCCACAGCACCCCAATGGCTAACATAGGTTCACTAACACCTATACTTTGCCCGTTTCCGAACCCTAGGAAGATAAGCATTAAAACCAAAGCAATAACATCATCGATGGCTGAGTCATGCTGGTTTTGGGACGCACTATACAGCGTATGATCCTGGTGGCCAGGAGGTGTTGTGCGATGTCCATAAGGCAATAGTAGCAATGATCTGATATAATACTACGTTAATATATCAAAAGAACATCAATGCGAAGCGTTACAAAGGAGACATCAGAGTTAATGCATTAAACGCAAACCTTATCAGGGCCACCTATGCGTGTAGCCAACAAAGTCTCGCAAGAAAAGAAAGAAATTTTGAATCATATGGTCAAAAGCTTAGGACAAAAAATAGGCTGAGAACGGAATGCAAGTATATTGGTATCAATAACCAGTGTGTGGGTTAAATCACTAAAATCAGTGCATTGAGTAATATAAGGAGCGGCCAATTCAACTTGTCCAACCGGAAGAGTGATTTTTATGAGCCCGGCACGCATTTTACAACACCCCGATTTGTTTTTTCACGCTTAGCGGAAACCTTAATCACACAGTCGACGAGAGACGCAAACACGCAACTGGTCTCGTTAACTCACTGTATTACGTAAGCATGCCATCATGCGGCTAAGCGATTAAAGCGCTTGTTGTGGTGCCAATTTGAACTTTTGAGACGCCCCATAATTCCAGAAGACATTCTCATTGGACGCAGACCACAACAATGTACATGACGTCACATAAAACTGAGGTTGCGTTTCACAAGCCAGATTCATGAGCCAGACGCGCGCAACTAAGGTCAATCCGGGTCACAACCTTTGTATTGATTGGTCAAGCAGGGGCTGCCACGAGCATTAACTAACATGGCTAATGAATATTCGGACGCGCCAGTTTTAGATCTCGTCTTGACGTCGACCCTAGGGTGAGAAGCGTAGAAAGGCGTGCAACCCCAGGTTCGTAAAGTTCTGGCAGAGGAGCTGTACCTGCTAGGTGGCCTCAAAACCCAGCTCGCAGTCAAAGTAAGTCTCTACAACACCGACAAAGATGGTGTCACGGAGTACACGAAACACCACCTCGGCCCTCCTTCAGGCCCACAAGCCAGAGTGTGCAGGGGTCGGCATAACAGCCGTGCGGGTAGACATGCCAGAGGAGGGGGTAAACATCATAACCTTCCAGAGCAGGCAAAAGCAACTTCTGGCCCCCTACGTCATCTACGCAGACTTCGAGGCACTCACAGTAAAGCTCCCAGGGCCAGCCCTCAATCCAGAAAAGAGCAACACCCAGAAGACCCATGAACACCAGGGCTGTGGGTAAGGCTATATAGTAGTCCAATGCGACGGGAAGACCTCACCCCCAGTCATCTACAGGAGAAGAGACGCTGTGGAGAAGTTCCTCAAGGCCTTACAGCAAGAGGAGAAAAAGACCAAAGCAGTTCTCTCCAAGCAAGTCCCCATGCGGATGACCAGGGAGGACCAAAGAATCCACAAGACCGCAACCCAATGCCACGTCTGCGGCAAACCACTCGGAACCGACCGGGTCCGTGACCACTACCACATAACCGGCAAGTACAGAGGGCAAGCCCACAATGCCTGCAACCTAATGCTTAGGTTGAGTCCCAAGACAACCCCCATCCCCGTGGTCTTCCACAACCTGCGGGGCTGTGACTCCCACCTCCTGATGCAAGGTATAAACAAGGTAGAGGGAGACCAACTGTATACCCAATAATATGGTGAAGTACATATCCTTATCCCTCGGACAGCTCCGCTTCATAGACAGTGCCCTCGACAAGCTGGTCTCAGCCAATAGCCCAGACGCCTTCACTGTGACGGAAGAGTATGAAGCAGACCAGACAAAGCTAGGGTTACTATTGCGCAAGGAAGTCTTCCCCTACGAGTACATGGCCAGCTGGGATAAGTTTGATTCTCCCCTCCCGCCCATCCAAGACTTCTACAGCAAGCTCTCAGAGCAGGGCATATCAGCCACAGACTACGCCCACGCGCAAAAGGTCTGGAGCACGTTTGGTTGCAAGAACATGGGCGACTATCACGACCTCTACCTCCGGAAAGACGTCCTCCTCCTAGCAGACGTGTTTGAAACTTTCCGGAAGACTAAACTAAAGCAGTACGGCCTGGACCCAGCCCACTACTATACCAGCCCAGTCCTCTCGTGGGACGCTCTACTCACGAAAACAGGAGTAAAACTCGAACACCTCACCGACTACGACAAGCACCTCTTCATCGAGAAGGGTCTGCGGGGAGGAATAAGTATGGTCTCACGGCGCCATGCCAAGGCGAACAACCCCTATGTAGGAGACTTCGATAAGGACAAGCCCAGGAGCTATATCCAGTACCTCGACGCCAACAACCTCTACGGATTGGCCATGAGCCAGGCCCTACCAACATCGAAGATTGAATGGGTGAACCGGCCCGAATTGCTTTCCAGAACAGTCCGGGTACATCCTTGAGGTCGACCACGATGACCACAACGACTACCCCCTGGCCCCAGAGCAACTTTTAGTCCACAACGAGTGGCTCTCAGACTAGCAGAAAAACCTCCTTGACGAATACGGCGGGAGTGGGGTTCCAAAGCTTGCCCGAACTTGAGGAATAAGGAAAGATAAGTACTCCACTACAGGAACCTCAAATGGTATCTGGACCTTGGGATGAGGCTGACCAAGATCCACCATACCCTATCCTTTACCCAAAGCCCCTGGATGGAACCCTACATCCGGAAGAACACAGATCTCCACAAGGCCACATCCAGAGACTTTGAGAAGGACCTATATAAACTAATGAACAACTCCGTCATCGGCAAGACCATGGAGAACCTCCGCAAGCGGGTTGACGTGATGCTGGTCCCAGCCGCAGACGGCAACAAAATAAGAAATCTCATCGCCAGCCCTGCCTTTGCCCGCAAGAATATCTTTGAAGACGGCATGGCCGCCATCCATATCCACAAGGCCCACCCGAGTCCTCAACCGCCCAGTCTACGTGGGGATGTGTATCATCGACCTATCCAAGCACCTCATGTACGACTTCTACTACAACACCATGAAGCCCCGGTACGGCAGCGACCTCAACCTACTCAACAACGACACCGACTCCCTCCTCCTGGAGATCCACACACCAGACATCTACGCCAACATGAAAAAAGACCGCGCCCTATTTGACACCAGCAACTACGACCCAGCCCACCCGCTCTACAGCAACGAGAACAAGAAGGTTCTAGGAAAGATGAAAGATAAGTGCGGCGGTGTACCCATCAGGGAGTATGTAGGCCTGCGCCCAAAGATGTACTCCATCCTAATGTCGACCCTGGAGGAAATCAAGAAAGCAAAGGGCGTAAAAAAGGTAGTGGTCAAGAAACACTTTCGCCACACCCAATACCTTGAATTGCTGTTCGACCAGAAGCGGTTCCACCATGGGATGAACATGCTTCGAAGTGACAGCCACAAGATATATAGGCTGCACGTCAACAAGGTGTCTCTATCCCCCTTTGATACAAAGAGATGGATAGCACCGCGTGGTGTGTACACCCTGGCCTACGGGCATACCCAGGCCTACCCGCAAAGGACGTAGACCGCCGGCAGACGGGGTGTATCGTATTTAACCGTGGGTGTATCCACACCTTCAATCTCTGAACCGCCACTGATTCCTGACGGTGAACTTCCCGCATCACTGCTGGACACCACTCCCTCACCCTCCGCGATCAGGAGGTCATCCCCAGTCTCACATAAGCGGCTATAGTAAGACTGGTGGTGGCCTTCCGTAGTCGAGAGCGTCAAGGAGTGGTCTTCCTAGCCCGAGGGGGGTTGGGTATGGCACTACCATCTATGACTGGGGCAGCCGACGGACATGAGGGCTTGTTCTTCTTAGCTCGAGAAGGTTTATCTAGAACGTCTCCCTCAGTCTCAACGTGAGTCGCCAACCGGGCCTTCCTACGACTGAGCCATTTCTCACTGCCCTAAAGCTTCTTCTTCTCACGTAGGCGCTTGTGGTTAACCATTTCGTATCCACAATCCATACACAGCCCTAGGTTTTTTTATGCCCTTTCTGGCTGTTTCCGAGTAGAATCCAGGGGCACTTTCCAGTTGCTTCCATTACTACCTCCCTCCCTTTTGTCTAATTGGTAATTCCGTCTGGTGGCAGTTGGGTATCGGACGGCACTACAAGCAGCTCCTTCTTTACAAAGCCGCGGAGTGGTCCATCCAATAAATAAGATAGTACAGACTCATCAGATTTAGTGACAGAGCGTCCAATCCGGTAAACATCGAGTGACCACACAGGGTAAGTTGCCTGCCCCCGGTGGTCTTGCTCAACCTGACCAGGCTGGTAGAGGTAGCAAACGCCAACATCAGAGGGAAGATTTTGCCTTTTGACCCCCAGCGGGCGCCCTGATAGGACTGCAGAGGTTTTTTTTCCAGTCAAGCGGCGTACTGGTGTCCAAAGAGCCACTCAGCCAGTGTTCGGTTAAAGCGTTCTTCTATAGCCTGGTCTCGATGGATATTCACACGGCCGCGCCTGACTGATACTCCATGTTTTGCTAGCAGCTGATTCACTGCTCCCATAAACTCCCGTCCGGCATCCACCTGAAGTAGTTTAGGCCACCCCAGCGCACTCTTTAGCCTCCTTTGTAGTCAATGGCTCGGCTGCAGTGTAGCGCGAGGCCAATCCACTACAGTTAGGGTATACTTGTCTCCAAATGACCTACTTAGCAAGCCTGTATGCAACCAACCCAGTCACATACATAGCCAGTATAATGAACGCCACCTCATGCCCTTTTTGACCATCTGTGGGCTCGTAGAAGTCTGAAAGTTGCGGCTCAGAATCCAGCTCGTCAACGGATTTACCCGTCAAGATGTAGTACTCATGCATAGCCTCTTTCAGATCCCGAAAAGTAGGCTCGGCATGTCCCTGGCGACGGAGTTGCTCATTGATGTTTTCTGAGCCTCCTGACAATTTAAAAATAACGCTCAGTTCCCTTCTTGGCCCATGCTGCCTCAGCAGATTGAAGCTGCTCGATTGCCATATCATGGCGCTTACGTTCCGCGTCCACTTGGCTGCTTCATAACTTAGAGAATAAGAAGTTGCTCCCAGAGAATGCAAGGGTTTTAGCAAGAGCACCTCCAACAAGTAACGAGATTGTGGCCATTACTTCAGTAAATCAACTGGTAAGATTCCTTGTTTAATTAGCATATTCTTTGTGGCAATGGCTAGTGATACATCGTCAATAGCCATAGCCAAGTTGCGTATGGTGAAATCAAGATGTGGAGTCCCGCCACCAGAAGCAAGCTTGGCATAACCTATTGATATACCGGAAACAACTGCACTGTGGTACAGCGCGTTGACGAGCATTTTTCCATCAGTAATTGGTGTTGTCATCTTATTCCATGTAAAACGGGACCTTTAAATGAGCGTCCGGAGGTGCTGACTTCGCTGGCTCTCCCTTAGGCACAACCTGTTTAGGGGATGAGGCAACAACTCTCTGTCTATAGCAATACGATGCTAGTCCAAACACCCCCACTCGACCGACATACAAAGGTGATGTTGGCCAAGACTGAGTCGAACCCATCTGCCCTGCGGCGGACCCCCGGCCAAACTGGGGGGGGGGAGGTGGGAGGAGAAGGGGGCCGATTTTCAGACTGTGGCGCGGACTTAGCCTCCTGCAGCTCTCTCAGAAGTCTATTTGATTAACTTTTCGAGCTGCAGCGCCCTTTCGACCTGCTTCAACCTTTTTAGCGTCTTTTGTAGGTCTCTCCTTTGGTGCAGGTTGAGGCGTAGTCTGATCACTAGCCACCGCCGCTATCACTTGATTTGCGTTCTCCATGTTACCTACTAATTTTTTCCTCCAATTGACAGCACCCAGGCAGGTCCTCTGCAGGAGTGGTGTCGGACGGCTGGTCCCGGATGGCGGGGGTGCTCGCTCCAAATTGGCAGTACTTGGCGGTTGTTAGGGACGCGGAAAGCGGAGCCAACTTCATACCATAGCGATGATAAAGTTCACATGTGGCAGTTCTTAGTGCGTGCCCGACAAACAGGTCATTTTTCTAGGTCCGTATTCAGATTTGGCTGATGTTCTGGGGGGATTGGCAGAAACATACAAGCAACGCTAGAAAACAGTTGGAGAACTGACTGCCCCAGAGTCCGCTTCATGATAGCGCCCAACCGAGCCTCATATTTCGCATAGAGCTTTGTAATCTCTTCATTGGACATTGATTCAAACTTTGAAGTCAACAGGTGCTGATCGACGAGGTACTGCGGGTCCTGACCCCCAGCTATGACAGCAGCAAGCCTATCTCTCTTAGAGGAAAAATCTCCACCTGGGGTGCAACAGGGTTCTTCTCGCTCAGACTTTGTGGCCGGCGGGCAAGCTGCGTCTTGTTCAAGGAGTTTATCAATAATGGTATCAGGATCCATGAATATATGTATACACCTTTGAAGTCTAATATATTGCACTGCTCCCCAGACGAAGAAACCTAAATTGGTTACTGAAGCAGCGGCTGCATCACCTCAATCGACGGCATATCCAGTGGGTGGATCAGTCTTCAGCAGCAGTTTTGCGTGCTTGGTCTTTGCTAGTAGATGGCGTTCTGTGGCACGTTCCTCACTCGATGGAATCACATCAATCTCTCGTAGGTCTACGCTTCCTCTGTCTGGAGGTACAGCAACCACATTGACATCAGTATTGCTGCCGATTTGCTGTTCCTCAGTTGCAATGGTAATCAGATTGTTGTACCCAGCAAAGTGTCCAATGGTGGGGCTCATATCCGACGGAGCCATGTAAAGGCCTGTTCCAAACACATAATCAACCTTTCAGGAAGCATTCAGGAGGACTTTCTGATACCTGTGGATGGATGACGGAATGTCCACTGGGGAGTTGATTGCATCCATGACGTTAGCCTGAAATTGCTTTTGAGCATCAAAGGACGTGCAAACACCTAGTGCGGGTCTGCGCCTGAGCACCAAGAATGGCCCTGACATAGGTTCCAATGCTGTCGTTGATCCGTGTGATATCTGGGGCGGTGAACCCCTCCAATGTTTGCAGGATGAAAGTACTCCAGGCGATGTTTGCCCCCTCTTGGTCTTTTTTTATAAAATCAATGTGCAGCTTGCCGCATTGGAAAGCAAAGCCGCCGGTTGATTTCTCAAAGATTTGCCTAACGGATTCGTACAGGTGGGTGTTTCCGTAATGAGTGATCACCCGCACCTCGTGTGTTGCAGGGTCGGTGAAGAGGACCCGCCCTAGGCCCTGGTTACCGCCCTTTATCCTCCAGTCGCTGCTTTCGTCAACCCGGAACTCGTGGCACAGCTGGTGGTAGATTCTCTTGTCAAAGGTGTTGTTGGTGGCCGACCATGTGGCGTCGTCTGGTAGTGCTATTCTCATTTCGTCTTAAAGTCTCCGGATGATGTAGTTGACGTGGAACCTGTAGAGGTTACTTAGTGCTGGGGAGTCAGATTTGAGGTGGTCCAGGGCAGAAACCCCGCAGCCGCTTGTTGCACACCATACAACAAAGTTTACCTGGTTCTGCCAGTATTGCATGTGGTGGGTTTTCCAGCCAACTACAAGACTGTCGTCACTTATGTTTGGCACCAAGTATTTATCAAACAGGTTGGAGAACTCCACCCCAAACACATCTGTGATTTTACCTGCCTTAACCTGGATGAGATGGTGGGTCAGATCCTCAGGATCAATATGAAGTGGGTAGACCGGCCCAGTTTGTACGTTTTATTCGTAGTGAATTATAAAGGCTTCTTTATTCATAGTGCTATGTATCACACTCTGTCAAATGCTTAAAGCGGCGAGGCTGTGTCCCTGCAAAATCCTATTGACAATAGTGCAGGTGATCGTTACGTAGGTCTTAGGTCAATCACATATACTGTGGGTTGGTATTACACTGAATCGGCTGTGCGCGTTAGAACGGGGCAAATTTCTACAGAACTTATACAGGATCTATTTGCATGTATAGATGTTACTTTGGAGGTTAATGCTCAGGATGGGAGTGCCCACCTCTCAATTAATGATGATTGGTATTTACAATGTAGCGATGGTGTGTTAAAAATGTTGGGTTTTAATATCGGTCTGGGTGGAGGATGGATTCCTTCAGGTAGTTGCTATTCCACCCGGCCCATCAACTTTAGCGTCTTTAACCCACTTTATGTCCACCTAGATCAAGTTAGTACCACGCACAACATGCTTGATGGTGCGCCCACTACGCTTCTTGAAGTTGGGGGATGTGGGGATAGCTCCTATGGTGATATTATAAACACAAACATTGCTAATCCTGTGTCCAAACGGGTTACTGTCGGAGCCGTGAATGATTTAAAGGTTCAGATAAGAGATAGTAAGGGACGTCTATTGAACAATATCGACCTTCCTATGGTGTTGTTCTTCAATTTACAAGATGTCAATAAAAGCGAGTATTTATGGAGCTCAGCCGAATATGGATCAGAGTGCCGACCTCTCCGAATATGCAACAAAGACCTATGTAGACTCACAAAAAATGGATAAAAGTGGCGGTACTATGACTGGAGACCTTGAAATGGGAGATAATAAAATCGTCAGCGGGGAGATCCGATTTTGCTAAAGGATGCATGCTAATAAAAGGTGTTGATGACAGACATAGGCATCAGCGCAAGGACCTGAGACAATACGTAGCTGAAAAAACGAAACCCCTCATTACTATTTGGGCGGAAGCAAGTGGCACTCTTCGCATAGGATATGAGTGGTCGTTTGGTGATTGGGGTCACGACTCACTAGACTTAAGTTGTGGGGTCGAACCTCTCAAGACTCAAGCGCTGGATATACAATGTTATCCAGGGGTAAAATCCTTCGTATGGGTTTGTGTTCTGGTGTGAGCGCTGATGCTGGTATTATGGGGGTCGTTTCTGTTATAAATGGGATAAATCAACCAATAGGGATACACAAGTCTGGTGACCAACGAGCCGTTGTATATATCTTTAGACCAACCTTTACAGCTGGAACAAGGTGACGTTAGTAACTTTTCTACAACAGAGGGGCAACTTGGTCTATAGTATTGCTCCTTATTGAACTTGACTTAAAGACTTATGTGCCTATAGAGGTAGTATGAAACAACAACCAACTGCGCCGCCTGATGAGAATCCAGGCCACTCCTATCGGCTGAATGAGATCGGTCTCAAGAAGCAATACCTTGAGAAAGAAATTGAAAAATATGGTGCTATGTATAAAAAATACAGGTGTGCAGTAAACTCAGTGACTCTGTAGACACTGCTTTAGTTGCTGTGGGTATGTGTCTTGGCGCAAGTGGTGTGGGTCTGATGTCTACGGTGGTTGCTGTCCCTATTGCTACAATCTTGGGTGCTACGGGGCTGTGTGCGGGCTTGTTACGATCGCAGGAAAGGTCATCAGCCGGCGGTTGTCGGTAAAGAAGCACGGCCAGATTCGAATTCTGGCACAGAGCAAACTAAACACAGTTACAGATATTATTTCGGCGGCGCTTGAAGCCGGCTTTATCTCAGACGATGAGTTTAAGCTCGTTTCGGCCGAGATCCAAACAACATACTCGAATGAAAAGCGACATTAAGGCTAAGACGTTGGCTAGGGCGTCTCCACCCCCCTCACCGCCTAGGTCGACGACCTTGGTCGCAGGAGGTGATCGTGCCGGTACCACGGTAAGTGCAGCCGACCGACTGACCATTTAAAGAGTGGTGTTTGCTGTGTATAATGGAGGTGGCGATAAAATCTTTCTGCATCGATCATACCGGAGTCAAGCAAAATACGGACCTATTGGAGACCACGAGGGAGGGCTGCGTTTGAGGAAGTGACTACTCCGCCATCATAGGGCCTAAAACTACTTCAGCAGCTATAGCAAGAAGCTGGCTGAAAAGACTAGCAACGAGGGTGTTTGCTTTAGCGCGCCCTGCCTCTGGGGTAAGACTTTTGAGGAGGTTGCAATTGCGGTATTGGAGAAGGTGTGCGACATCAAGGTCTACGGAAACAATATCTATATTCAGGGTGGCGCAACGGCCTACTCTCCGGATGGCTTTTGTGTGCTCCCGATCCGGCGGAGTGGGGTGAATGCTGTCTGTCGGGGGCATCCTGAGGAGGTTGTGCTGCTCGAGATAAAGTGCCCCTACACTCGGAGTCCTGGGAGGGTGATTCCGAACATGTATAAGCCTCAGGTTTTGTTGGGGTTGCACCACGGTTCAGTGGCGTCCATCGGGGCGTTTGTCGACTGTGTTTCAGGTTGTGCGCCTACGAGGACCTGGAGAGGGATGAGGCGTATAACCAGGAGTATCACAAGGATCGGCAGAAGTATAAGGAGATTGTGGCTCGGCGGTGGGCGTCGATTGAGGGCCGCGAAGACGGCGATTATGGCGCGAACAGGAGGTTTAATAGTTGTCTGAACGTGGAACAGGAGCATCACGGTCCTTGGTTGGGAAGACCGAGTCGGACCACGGAGAGGCCAACGGGGGCGTTCTACTGTTGGAGTCTCTTTACGATGACATTGCTTGCCACGAGCCCGACTTTATCGAGCAGAACAACGCTAAGGCTGCTCAGTTTGTAGAGGACCTCGACCGCGTGAAAAATAGAACAGGTAGACTTGGCCCCAGAATGTTTATGCTTAAAGACCTCTATGGATAGACCCTGGAGGTTGGTAGTATAGGTAATGGTGGTTCCTTTGCGACTCGTGGCTCCCTGCCCCTGCCCCCGTCCTCTACGACTCGCGGCCCCCTGCCCCCCGCGACTCATTGCAGCCCGAAACTCAGTCTGTTGGAAATATGGTTGCTGGCTTGTTGGATATATGGGGTGTGGGCGATTTGCTTTGGGTGTTGGGTGGGGTCTCCATTTGGAGGTATGTTCTGGAACCGCCCTTTACCTATACTACTCTTTATATATATATATATATATATATATATATATATATATATATATATATATATATATATATATATATATATATATATATATATATATATATATATGTGTGTGTGTGTATATATATACTATATATATATGCTATATATTAATGTTTATATATATATATATATATATATAAGTATATATATACATATGTACACATATGCATACATCTGTATATATATACATATTTCTATATAAATGTATATATATCTATATGTATGTATTAATATATACATATATGCATATTTCTATATATATATACATATATGTATATATATATATATCGATATATATATGTATATATATATATATGGTATCATATATATATATACATTCACACACACAAACACACATATATATATATATATATATATATATATATATATATACATATATATATATATATATATATATATAGAGATAGAGAGAGAGAGAGAGAGAGAGAGAGAGAGAGAGAGAGAGAGAGAGAGAGAGAGAGAGAGAGAGAGAGAGAGAGAGAGAGAGAGAGAGAGAGAGAGAGAGAGAGAGAGAGAGAGAGAGAGAGAGAGAGAGAGAGAGAGAGAGCGAGAGAGAGAATGAGAATGGTGGGAGAAACAGGGATAGAGATGGAGAGAGGGGGATAGAGAGAGGTTGGGAGAGTGAGAGAGAGAGATAGAGAGGGGGATAGAGAGACGTTGGGAGAGGGACAGAGAGAGGGGGAGAGATAGACAAGGGAAGAGAGAGAGAGGTAGGGAGAGAGGAGGCGTGTGAGGAGGAGCGTGAGGGGGGATAAAGAAAGCCACAACCGCCGTGTTGTCAGTTGTTCTCGGGATGTTTAGAAGGTATCGCTATTGCATCGTTGGAGTAATTTATCGTCAGGCCCGTCAATTTCAGGAGCCTACCGAAACACTTTGCTGTGCGTGACTGGGTAATACCAACGAGTGTTTTTACACGATAATACAGCTGCTGTTCTCGTCGATTTGTAATAAAATGTGTGTTATATCTCGCACAAAATGTTAATGGGATTCGCCTGGTATTATAGCTTTAACTGTCGGTAGGCACCAAGTGTCTGCTATTGCCCGCATTAAAGCTTAATGTGTCACCGTTGCCAGCATTTGGTAGAAACTGCAGATTACTTTTTAATTCCCACGAGTACTTTTCTACAACTGACGTCACCGGGCCCCACTCACAAAAGTTGGGTAACGCTGGGGTAATATATAAAGCTGGAAAGGTTTAACATTTACTACTTTATGCATATCTGTCGGATTATTACATAAATACAAAGAGAGATTGCATCAAAACGAAAAATGGACTTTGTATTCACAGTACAAACCGTAATTACATGCAACGAAGTCTTGGTAAAAACACGGGCAAGCATTATCGCGATGCCATTATGGGTTTAATATAGCGAATGCTTTTCGCCATATTTCAAGCCTCTTACAAAAACTTTGTCTGCAGAATATCGTATTTAGCACGCATTAGTTGTTAGCTTTGTGGTGTCTGACAAACCTTCATTTTGCCAAGTTAGAGCAATTACTTTATCAGGCGAAATCAATGACCCTGACAACAATTTGGAAATGACACGAATGTGTTTTTGTAGATGCTCGAGCAAATCAAATCAAATCATACCGACTTCGCACAATATTACCAATGCATAATGTTCATTGTTACAGAAATATTCCGCGCTCATTACTTAAGCCCCCTCTACACGGAGCTGAGGATTCAACACATGAAACGAGCAGGCGGCCTTCGGCATTCATATGCCCAATCTTTGTAACTGATCATTTATGTTATGATCCAAACCCATATTGCATTTACTTACAAGCGTTCCTGCCTTTATTCCTGTCATGATTTGGTCGTGCCGTCGGATGTTCGTTTATGCTCTGTGGCAACATAAGGTCACAATATGGCGTCAATATCACAACACATTTTGCCCTCTGCATAAATACGGCTAGCTGGGTTTTAAGGTTATTCTGTGTATTTCATGTTGCTTCCCCTGGATGGAGAGCCCGTCTTTGCTTTGCTGTACGTATTCTAACCTAGAATGTGGATCTTCATAGAAACTAATTCTCTGGGCTAATTGATGTACCACAAAGCACCAATGCACAGTTGTTTTTGTATCTCAAATTGTGAGGTCCAGTTCAATGTCACTGACTCGATTCGAAACACCTGCTTACTGTAATTATCATGTATCTTTATATGTATTCTATCATTATTGCGTTAATTCAAATGTGGCTTTCGAAATCGTAAACGTAGTATTTCCCTGCGTAAACCGAATCTCTTTTGCGGTTGACACAGAAAGTATGCAAATGATTTCGGAAGTTAAACTCGAGGAATGAATTGATGGTTGTGTTGCATTACCGTTAAAATTAACCTGATCATCAAAGTGAAGCAACAAGAAGCGTGACATTTATCTTCCACGGATGTTGTTATACATGTTCCAAACAAGGCGCACGCAATGCTCAGCATACAACCTCTGCGGGTCAAACGGATAGGGTTGAAATGATAAATCAGCCTTGCCAAGCCTAGACACAAACGGTATATTCCTTTATAAAACTAAGGTGGCGTTCTGAAGACTCAAACAAAGCGACCAAACTCTCATACGATGTCTTAACACATTGTGTATAACGCATTTATTTTCCCACATTTAATTTGTTGTTTGCAACCATTTTCTGAATTCCTTTCCACGGAATTCAGCAGATAACAAATGCTAGTCGTCAACTTGGCTGCTTATGTGAACGTGTATGAAATAATAGTGTCCGACTTTGCCATTCATTTCCCCGCAATGATCATGAATTAACCCCCTTTTTTTATTCCCACAGATGCCATTTTCGTCAATGTTTTTCGGAAATCTTTAGACGTTGGAAGGTGTGAATGTGGAGGGGTAAGGTTATGTGAATATAACGCACAGAGACTTAACAGGTTTCGTAAATAACCTTAAAGATAACTACTTCGAATAATGGCACTTGTTTTTCTTTATGTGAATTGTTTAGCACATTGATGGTCCTTTGAATATTTAATCATCGGCACATATCTTTCTCAGCGATCTACAATCGCCCGGGCTATGAAATAACACAAAAACCCCGGTGTACCGATTTCAAATTACCCTCCATTCACATTACCCCCCGGTAACCTGAAATCGCATTCAGATTACCGGGGGGTAATCTGAATGCGATTTCAGGTTACCCCCGGGGGTAACTTGAATGACGATTTCATATTACCTCCGTCGATTCCAGATTACCGGGGGGGTAGGATGAAATCAACTTCAGATTGCCCCCCATGTGATACTTTAATGATTCACATTCATTTACATGTTGCCAGTAATCAATTGACATACTTAATATAATGTCATAAAAAGTACATTTAATCAAACAAAGAATATGGACGAATGATATAATTCAGCAGATTTGGTAAAAATTGATAACAATTTCACGTGAAGTTGTAGTACAACATTTATGTGATTGGGACGATATTGGGGAATGGCGTATATTATTTAACTATAGAACGTCTAAACACTCCTCAACAAAGATGACACCATTTCAAGTCATGTACAGTAGACAAGCTGTACTGCCAATTGAAATCAGCCAAGATTCCCGAAGACAGGATAATGTTGAGAATGAATTGGCAAACACAATCGACGTAATGTTAGCAATAAGGGAGCGTATGCTATCAAAGGTGTCTGCAAACATAAAGGCAGCACAGTCAGTCCAGAAGGACCAGTACAACAAGAGACATCAACAACAGGAATTTAAAGTTGGCGACAAGGTTCTGATGAAGAATTCGGTGAGGGAAGACCGAAAGGGTGGGCGATTCTGTGAACGTCGCACAGGTCCGTATACTGTGTCAGACGTTTGTGGGAAGAACACATACCGGGTGTCCAACGAAAAAAATGTGCTAAAGAGGAAAGTAAATTCCATCAACCTCACCAGGTACATTGAGCAGTCTGCATCAACGCACGAGCAAAGCACCCAGGATCGTCCATCAAAACGCCTCAGACTTGGTCTCAGCGCACCGAACCCTGATGTGTGTTTTTCGAACGCCGTGTCACCTGACTGCATAACCGTGATTCATGTGTGCGAAGAATGGCAAAGGAACCAATGCAAACTACTACAGTTAGATTGCGAACGTGCAACAAAAGTGGTTCACGGCATTGGGAGACAGAATATCCAGCAACTAAGGACCGCCAGGATCAAGGCTGATGGAAACTGCCTCTTCAGAAGCTTCAGTCAGGTGCTGACAGGAACACAAAACAGCCACGGACTTCTGAGAAACAATAGTTGTTTCGTATATTCTTGACAACCCAAATTTGTTCCAGGGGACGTGTCCTAGTGAGAAAGATCACATCACGGCAACAAAGATGGGTGAATTAGGGTCCTGGGGCACAGAGGTAGAGATTTTTGCAATGGCGACAATGTTGAACACTCGGATTTATGTGTTCACCAAATGTGGACGTGACAACAAATGGCTCTCATACGATCCGCTGAAGAGCAATGGAAAAGACATTCATGCTCATGAAGCAATCATGATTTCAGATTTGTCTCAGCATTTTGAGCCTGCGATATTAATTTGATTAATTTTTGTAAATTGAAAAAATGTTGTACAATGTGGTTGTGAGCTAAATAAACTGCATTTGTTTTTCAAAATAAATAAGACTTTTATTTCGCGGGAATTTTAATGATAGCATTAGCAGAGATGGTTTTAGGGATGGGGGTAATCTGAATTGGGGGGTAATCTGAAATCGATTTCAGACTACCCCCGGGGGTAATCTGAAATCGATTTCAAGTTACCGGGGGTAACTTGAATGGGGGGGGGGTAACTTGAATTGTTTACACCGGGATTGATTCAGTGCATAGTTTGGATGCAACCGTCGAAAATGTTCAGGTTGATAGCGACATTGAGTCCAGTTGTACTTCAGCAGTACATACGCGTTCATCGCTGACACATCCTTGTATGTGTGTATATACATGCGTTATGACGTCGGTCATGATATTGGCAAGAACGGGAGTGCCGAAGAATGCATCGGATATAGTATGTACTGGAGTGGTATTATAATATATACAAAAGAAGTGATAATGGGCATGATATGACCAGCACGAACCATATGCAACCATATTCAGCTTGTCTTAAATTATTGCTGAACGAAATGGGGCGTCGACAGCGCTGCATTTAACAAGGGACTCTAGTCATCGGCAACCAATGTGAGTACTAAGCCATACCTAACTCCGCAGTAAACGGCTAAATCGTCATCTTAAACAAATGTCCGTACACGCTTTTAATCTGACCAAAGAGTTTATAGCTAGGCTAAAAGGGCTCACTTCGAGTGGCACTGCGGTGATCGCTTCCCTAATCATGATACATTTTAATCGTAAGGTGGCGCTACCGGGACACAAACAAAACCACATGGGAATACTGGGTTGACGTCACTGCGTTTGTTGAGAGCGGGAAAAAAGTCTTTTCACAGAGCCTTGCCACTGCCAAAACACGTCGCACAATAGGCTTGTGAATAGCGGAAATAGCAGATACTCTACTAAATAAATGTCAACTTGATAAATTATGGAAAACCGTTCGCCTCAAACAGCGTCCGCGCAGTTTACGATCCACGATCTTTCATGTCCGCACTATGTCTGCTCTGTGGATGGTAGTTTTGGATTGTCAATAACTGTCTGAAGCAAGGGAACTGACCTGGGGTCGACATAAACATTTTGCATGTCAGTGGGATGTTACGGTTTCGAGCGTAGAGTTTATACCTACGTTGAGCAACGTGACGATTATGAAATTACTCGAAAGACACCCTCGATATCAGGCGACGATACCATGAAATCAACAAAAGCACATGGGACTGTTGATCCAACGTCTCTAGGCTCGGCGGCTGTTAAAGATATGCAGTCCTCTGATTGGTCGAGGCAACTACAGCTCCAGAGTAAACAGTGCACTCCATGTGGTTTTAATGAGACGCTTTGGCAAGACGCAATGACAATAACGCTTCGGCTAACAGGTTGCGTCTTCACATAGTTCCTCGAGCGGAAGCCTCGAATGAGCTCTCTTAGCGAATTTTTGGCCTGGCTAATCATCACCATAAGTATTGAGAGGCCAATTTTGTAAATATTTGTTAAAACTGCAATCACGGTCAGAATATGGTCTGATGCAATTAGCCTGACACATGGCTTTATTATTCAGTCCTTCAAGAGGACAGCGCATGAATGATTAAAAAGCATGCACCAGTTTACATTTGCTAAGAAGAGACGCGACAGTGTGCTTCGAATGTAACAGTTGATCGATGGCTGTTTTATGACGATATATTCGAACCATAATTCTATGCAATCCCGTTATGCAGTTTTGATGAGTAAGATGCCAGAGCCTTGACTGGAATCCATCCGAACGAATTAATTAACATGGTGGCTAATCGTCTGATCAGATTTCTTAGGTGTGCGATGCAGCAAGGAACGGTCAACCTAGAGAATAAAAAATTGGTCCTGGCAGTATTTTTTTTCAATAATTTCATTATTTGTGAACTCCAAAACATCGATATGTATTGTGGTTGAAGATAAAAACGTTCGTCAACAATCGTGCAGTGCTCGATAGAAGCATAGAAGGGGAACATGGATTATAAACATTGATAGGACATCCTAATTTTAGCGGACTTTAAGAGGTCGAATAATGCTTAATTTGCCACCGGATTTGTACCACTTAGTCAACTGAATTACTAATGGCAGTGTATACCAAAGGTAACAAGCGTATCGTAGAGGTGTAGCAATCAACGCGGGGTCGTCAAAAGCTCACTTTGAGGCTAAGTTGCGGCAAGATCTGAACAAAGGAATAATGGCATTATTGTCGTCAGCCATTGGTTTTAAGTTTATAAAAATATGTGTTCACTGTGACGATGGCTAAGCCGAGTATGCTCCGGATGTATTTCATTCCTATGCTAATTTCTAGATCTAGACTTGTTTGTCGTAGCCACGGATCATCGTTGATTAGAAAGTCCTGTCATAAACGGATCTGAGATGTATTGTTTCTTTATTGTGATCTATAAGCAACGAAATCACGCACACATTAATATTACTCCATTTCAAAAGGATGTAGTAAAATATCTATGTTCGCTTGTATGGCACGTCTTTATCACTGGCCTCCTGTGTTATCATTCCGTTTGTGTGGACTTGAGAGATAGGTGGTTTCGTGTATGTTTGGTTCGTGTTGGAGGAGAGATACACTACAGATCTCGTACATGAAAACGATGTATGACACCATATGCAGCCCAAAAATCGTTGGGCTCTAGGCTGAATAAGCGAGACTATTCCCTGCTTGTTTCCTACTTCACTAGTCGTAAGAAGCGCCTCGCGACAGCACATCTCCAGCGTACTCTTTTATATCTTCCTGCTCCTTAGGCGCGTATCATGGGATGTACATCAGCCTTGACAGATATTCGGCTTTTATCTGTTAATTCTGCTGTGAATAAGCAAACAACTGATGTTCCCATATATGCCGTCGTTTGTGTTGACATGTACGCATTATGTTATTATGATTATCTAACCATACATGCGGTACGTTTATACGCACGTATAAGGTATCCAACTTTAAGACCGATCCTTCGTATAAATCATAAACACAGTGCTTATGCTCAGCACAGGGCTACAACTATCATTCTAAAGAGTCACAAATGGCAAGCCCCTACCCCCTATCCTCCCCACCCTCCCCATCTTGTTCTTTTCCGCCCCAAACCAAGAGGTAAGTCATTGAATTATGTAAGTGGCTGGCTAGCCCTTACTGGAAAAGTCTTATTTTGTGTCTGTTTGGTTTCATTCACAATAACTATATTTCCATAGAATCATTTGATATATAATCTTACATGTTTTGCACATGTTATCGTAAGCTGAATCTACACATGGTTGTGTACAAATGTAACGCACGGCGGCTTACATACAATAGACCATGCAACGACCTGAATCCCGCAGATGCTGAAAATACGCGAAAAGTTCTTGTAGTCTAGCAACATGTGATATCGACCTGAAATGGACATCTTGGATTGTTGATGTGGCATAATTTATCAGACACGGCGACAATTTATGTGTCCTTAACGTATTTTGATCCTTGTGAGGACGCAAGTGGCAATACTGGTTGCTGCTCGTCGTATTGTGCCTGGTAGCATGATGTACCATGGTCATTAATAAGTTATATTAACTTTAGACAGGGTATTGAAGTAATTTTTTATGTTTTACTATAGACCACAACAGAACACTTTTACCAAGCGAAGTGTGCTATGGGGTTATGGATGTGCGATGACATATCTGAGGTAGCTTATAATCATATGCAACATGGCGGCTTCCATGAGGGCTCGTTGATGCATAAATACAATGACAACAGCGCTGTTGCGTAAGTAATGCTGTCATATCACAATATATCAACGCAGATGCTCTACTCGTGTTATGTGTCACTTTGTTATTCCCTACATAGTTACAACTACTTGCACTCTTGCCTTTCATGTCGACGAAGCATTATTTATTTCTATGTGTGTTATAACACCCTAACAAATGCCCAAACATTTGCTTTTTCGTACGGCAAATGACAAATCTAGTCTAACCGCATAGCTAAAGTGACTTAAAATAAAAATCAGAACGTAAAGACCTAGTTTCATAAAGACCCTGCTTGACAACGAACGGGCTCCACAAATTCGTATAGGCTTTATCGTATAACGCAATAACTGAATCACCTCTGATGTGGGATCGACAAAAGGCCGCCACCCTGGCACCTCCTGCTGTCAAAATGTTAAAAGGACTGGCACATACGGCATCACGACCTATTGTTCAAATCGCGCCGGATGTAATAGATAAAAACATGTTTTTACAAACTGCTTCACAGTGACATTATTTTGCCGGGGGCTGGTAGTTAATGTGGCTCTAGTTGGTGCAGTTTTAGATCCTGACTGCATGCAGCGTGCTGTGAATACTGATAATGTGTATAACACACACACACACACACACACACACACACACACACACACACACACACACACACACACACACACACACACACACACACACACACACACACACACACACACACACACACACAAACACACACACACACACAAACAAACACACCCACGCGCATACACACACAAACACACACCCATATATATATATAGATATAAATATATATATATATATATATATATATATATATATATATATATATATATATATAAATATATTTATATATATACCCGACTCGGATGTATCCGTTGTGAAACTCGCGACCAGCTCGCCACCTGGCGATGGTATGTTCACAAAAATGCCGATGTAATTATAATATATACGGATTTTTTGATCGAGCAAATACATCAAAACAAAAGTCTTTTACTATTGACATCTTCTTATCGATTTGTGTGGCAATTTATTCACTACAATATTTTTTATGTACTTTTGAACGAAGTTGCATATATTGGTGTCTACCCTAGGTCTAGCCCAGGTCGGACGTTGATATACTTATATACTCAGACGCCCTGTAGAGCTAGGTCTACCTCTGTTTTAAGCCCCGGTCGGACGTCTAGTCTACCCCTATTTTAATTAAAAGATTAATCTATATACTATTGCTTTAGTCATTAGCGTGGTCATCTTTGAGAGGGTTTGTAAGAAGTTGATTCAAAGCCATGCATATATTCTAATACTTTTACGATGTTTTCCCGATTGAATGATATTTGATTTGTCGTCCACACGTACCTCCAAGATAGATATATATATAGATATATATATAGAGAGATATATATATAGATAGAGAGAGAGAGATAGAGAGATATATAGATATATATAGAGATATACAGATATAGAGACATAGAGATATATATACAGAGATATATATAGATATATAGATATATATATATATATATATATATATATATATATATATCTATATATATATATATATATATATATATATATATATATATATATATATATATATATATAGTTCTGGCCCCATGTAACACACACATCTGAGTACAATGCAACCAAAAATTCTAACAATATATCCAGGTACTCCTTTGCTCAATAAGCTAAGCTGCAGTAGTCCTATATACTGGTATGAAATTATAATAGCATAGTCCTTGAACATCTTCCAAAGAGGGCTTTGTAGGAACTAAATAAACATCAATAATTGATTTTACTGAAATCTACACATACAACAGCAATCAACAAATAAGAGCACAAATTTTCATGTGTGGAAATATTCCAATGTCTGACGATTTCGTCTCTCCTTATTGTCCTTTAATTTACGTTTAGCCTCTCGCAGGGAATGATGCAACCTGATGTTCACCATAATACATATTACAGTAACATGACACCTGTATGATTCAGATTGGAGTTGCTCTAATTGGACCTCTTTAGCAAGAATGGTTACAAACCTTGCTCTCACTTACTTTAAGTATAATACTGGCCGATGACTTTTTGCGGTTCGAGCCACAAGCTTGCATAATGCATCTACTAGTGAGTGGCTAGGGACAATGAGCCCTTCCTTTGCACTTCGGTAATTCTTCTGGTGAACAAAATCATATACAGGATCATGCAGATTATTGACCACAGAAATTTTGTTTCTGCATGTTGCACACCACTTATCTGTTAATTGCATGGCACCGTAGCCAGAAACATATGCTAGAACATTTACTTCCTGGTTTGAAGGGCCTTCGTCAATTCAAACAGTTAATTACAGCGCAGAAATGCCCATTTGTGTTTGACTTCCTGTCAGACAAACTCGCAAGTCATAACGAAGTTGGTTGGTTGCTGCGCGTCGAGTAGCTTCCACAAAAGTAGGTGGTGCTGCCTACACGGTGTCTCGGAATTGGTCGGGCGAATTGCTGCACATGGAGTGTTTAATTTCGACGAGCATGGCAATCAATTGGAATGCGATTAGGGAGCATAAAAAACCGCTTGCATGGGCTCCTTATGTATATTCAACAAATGACAAGCTCAATCATAATAATAGAAAAACCATGTACTGGTCCTATTGACGGGCCGCGTACAGTCACAACTACCATTCAGAACCATTTTATGAAGAGCCAGCAAATGACATGGAGATGAATACATTAATCATGCGCTCTACTTAACGGAAGAAAAGACAGCTTTAGGAACACGGGTATCCAGAGGCAATTACATTTTCGACTTATGGCTGACAAACGTATGCAAAACAACAGCGACACGGCAGCCGTTTATAACGAACGGTTCTGTGCTCACATAGTGTACGAACTAGACATCGACGGAGGAAGCGTTCTTTGATCGGGGGCATCAAACACAACGCTACCTGTGAGGTATATAAAACATTCCGCTACACATGATGAGGTGTGTTTGGTCATAGAATGATCTCATTGTGAGTCTGCTGTGCAATTCAGCACCACAATGCAAACTGATATCATTATATAATCACAATATAGGTGTGTATTATTCAAGTGGAAATTTGGAACATGGCGATCACGCAACCTACAAATAGCATCACACAACTGGTGATGATACCCTCATGTGTAAATGTGTTCCTTGCCATTGTTGCTTAACGAATCATGCGTGTAGACCCGGGTTTATTTAATGGTAGTGAGCAACAGATATAGTGCATCTGCATGATTTAATTGCGTGGTCGTATACTTGAAGGGCGGGAAAACTCCCTAGAGGATCATATCACCATTCCCACAAACCACCTTATAAGAGCCCTAAACGCGATAATGAAAGCGCGAGCAAAATCATCAGTAGCTGAGCTTTAAATTTTTCCATTTGCCTTGGGTAGTCACAAATCACTGCCGGTCTTTGAACGTGTCTTTTTGTTTATCATTTGTTATTTAACAGTCAATAGCTTCCCATGATCAAAACCTGTTGCTATTCAGGTTGAAAATGGCATATCAGCGGAAGTACAAGTTCCCAGGAGAGTTAACATGAATCACATTGCGGTGCACGATGCGCATGTAGTGGCTGGGTGGCTTGAGTAAGGTGTTGGATTTTGTCGAGAAGCAACAAAGCAACATTTTGTGTGCACTTGAAGCAAAGGCAGAGTTGTGGTTGAAACATAGGGTGAGTGGTGATATTGCCAGTTTTTCAACAACGTCAGACACGGAAGGGTACAGGTATATCACATCACCGTTCAGTCTATTAATCCCAGCAAACAACGGATAGTAGCTGATGCAAAGCCTACAGTTGTCGAGGGTTGATCAGACAAACATCCATTATATTCACTATTACGTGTTCAAAAACCTAATGCGCTACTCGATCACTTGCGCGTAGCTCCCTCTATATAGTGGTTATATACTTTTAGTTCTCTGGACACGGACAGTGCCGGTTACCGAATCTCCAGTTGCGATGTGTCGTTGATATGTTCTCTATCAGTTACCATTGATATCACACGATTGTATTATAAATATGTTGGTCGGCTATTTAACAACCAGAACGGAACCAGAGATGGAGATAATGCCTTAGATGCAGAACTAGCCTTGTTGGTTTAGGTAATTCCGACTTTTCCAGTCGTATCTCTGCTGCGCCCTCTACCGGTGGCGATAAACACACAAAGACAACTGAAGATGACTTCACTTGAGTTAGAAATATATTACTCAAGATATCTATTATATTAGCGGTCAACCTAAATCCAATTGTGGCGAATGTATGCCTTTGTGTACCTGTATATAAATATAGCATGTACGGATTACTCGATTTGGGAACTAATGGGGATATATTCGACAAATTAACACTACAATTGGGTTCTCTAGAGGTTTATATATGAAACGTGCGGTTAACGCATCTATACATAATGCTCAGTCGTTTCCACAGCACCAGCTATTCCAATTATATTTTACAATCGAAAATAACAAATAAATTGTGATACCGGGGACCGATTTACGATCAGTAAAAATACCGTACATGGCCTTCCTCTTAAATATATAACATAACAAACAATGCGAGAAGAGCCTTGGTTACTTTTCCTGACTGGGTTATGTACAGTCGAATATATACGAATGTTCGGCTCAGATGAGTCCTAGCTGTTTCTACGATGCCGCTACTACGATATGTTTTGATGTACGACATGCCCAATTGGGGCTCTCCAAGCCATAGGCATTAGTTTGCCTGCACTGAATCCTACCATTGCGGCTTCGCTCGGGCATGCAAATGCTCACTTGTGCCTTAAGTGTTCAAACACATCGCAAAATGAAATTGCTACTGCGTGCTCACTCGACCACATGATTTTCAATGAGCTTACGGCCCTACATTAGACCATCAACTGATTATCAATCTCTCACCACATGGTTTGCCATTTCATTCCAACTACAATTGCGCGGAGGCTAGAATGCATCGATGCTATGAGGCAATCACTCCACGATTGTTTCTGCTGTCTTTATGCTATGTGATTCCGAATATGGTTTGTGGTCGACAAGCATACTTGGTTGAAACATGCAGAACTCAGTGATTATTATTGCCTTTCTAGATTTGCTTTCTCCATCGCATGGATTCCACATCAATACCCTTTTATCAATAGATAGCCGCCCATCAATTTCCGTCGTTCTGATAAGTTGCTTGCGAACAAGATTGTTATCCTTGATCTACTGTACCATATGTAGCTGCTGGTAATGATGTTGAGACCCTTGTAACGGTCTATACGCGTGAAGCCCAATGACCTTAAGTAAATGATTGCGTTCGTACATTTTGTGTCATAAATTGTGGCGATATAAAAAATATTGCTGCCTTGCAACACTATTAAGATGACGGTAAACTCATATACCTACTGCTAACCATAGCTGGTTCATCTCAAACTTTACTGCACTCAGACGTATATGCATTATTTGTTTTGGAATGCATTATGTTTGCCATAGTAAGTCTGTTAGAGGATCCGTTTGCAGTTTCAAAATGCGTTAAGTATGTATCCTCACGAGATCAAATTACAATGACACCTGAAAGATCTAATCACTATTTCCACTTGCGCAAAAGATCAGGCGTTAGCCACCAGAACGACACCTTACAATCCAACGATTCGCATGTGATCGGTCGGAAACACTACTGTTATTTTTTGGATGAATTATTGTGGTCAGAGGAGGATTAATGTACGCCTAATCGAATAAATCAAACAGGCGCGGTTAGCAAACAGTCAACTTGTAATATAACTTTGGATGATATGCTTCATATTGTATTGATCTTGCAGTGTTCCATTATTGGCGCGCATGCAACAATTGGTGTCGTCTTTGGCAATAACATCAAAATATTACAAATCACCGGTGTATTGGTATTAACGTATTAGAATGTGAGCGTGGTATACATCAGACTCATACAGAGACCAGCCCTAGCCCACGAGTTCTAAATTCCGTGTTCGTTGTCCGGTTATTATCTAAGGTGTGGTCGTTTTGTAAGATGCGGAGGGGGTATCTATTTGATTTTTAAGATGAATTATTTAATTTGCATCATCCGGTAGGATATCTTAACCCCTGCAGCCAGACGATCGTCAATGATGCACAACCGCCCCTTAAAAGTACGGCAAAGGTTTATGAGGCAAACAAGAGGTAGCGCATTATTTACCCATATCTTAAACTTAACATACATAGCCAAAAGGCAGGTTAAACGCGGCACAGTTTACACAGGCTTTCTTCAAATTGTCTTAGCTTATTTCATCTGAGCAATTGTCTAGACCACCGGAAACAGTAGAACAATACAAATACACAGAGGGTTAAAAGCAGCTTGTACATCATCTCAAGATAATGGATGTCTACAAGCTGCAATATACATGACGATGCTGTAATTACTGACCATCTTGTGTGATACCTACTAACAAAGGCATCAAGTAGCAATACAAAATGTACCGTGCTGGCAATGGAGCGTATGTCAACTTTGATATCTCAGCAATACTTGAAATAGCATTGTGATTCATCAAGTATGGTTTGTGTCATTAAGCTCGTTTACTATATAACTCGTTTGCTATATATGTATAGATGCATCTATATAAATAATCATATATGTAGCTCCATTCATATATGTAAATTCATGCATATATGCGCTTATATATACATATAAATATATATATTCATATATATACATATTTATATATATGAAGATATATATATTCATATATATATATATTCATATATAGATATACATATATATATATATATGTGTATATATATATATCTAATATATAAATATATGCATATATATAAAATATATTTTGATATATATATATATACATATATATAGTGTATATATATACATATAAATATATATACATATATTAATATATACCTATATATATATATATATGATATATATAAATATATATATATATATATATATATCTCTAAATATATATATATATGTATATGTTAAATTATATACCATATATTTATAAACACATATAGGTATACATATTTATAAACACATATATGTACATATATATATATTTTTATATATATGTACCTATTTATATATATATAAATGCATGCATATACATATAAATAGATATTTATAACCGAATAGAACCTATATTTGCGTTATTTTATATATGTATACATACATATGCATATATATATGCATATATGTATATATATGTGTATATATACATATTTAACTATATATGCATATATATATATATTTATATATCTATATTTATATCGATATATATATATATTAATACATATGTTTATATATATATATATGTTCACATATGTATACATATAAATATAAATCCATATATTTATAAACGTTTATATATAAACATATGTATACATATATATATATATACATATATATAAATGTATATATAGACCGAAGACACGAATGTGTTTTTGTAGATGCTCGAGCAAATCAAATCAAATCACACCGACTTCGCACAATATTACCAATGCATAATGTTCATTGTTACAGAAATATTCCGCGCTCATTACTTAAGCCCCCCCTCTACACGGAGCTCAATAACTTCCCATTCCCGGACCATATAGATAGCATCACGCTGAGGATTCAACACATGAAACGAGCAGGCGGCCTTCGGCAGTCATATGCCCAATCTTTGTAACTGATCATTTATGTTATGATCCAAACCCATATTGCATTTACTTACAAGCGTTCCTGCCTTTATTCCTGTCATGATTTGGTCGTGCCGTCGGATGTTCGTTTATGCTCTGTGGCAACATAAGGTCACAATATGGCGTCAATAACACATTTTGCCCTCTGCATAAATACGGCTAGCTGGGTTTTAAGTTTATTCTGTGTATTTCATGTTGCTTCCCCTGGATGGTGAGCCCATCTTTGCTTTGCTGTACGTATTCTAACCTAGAATGTGGATCTTCCTAGAAACTAATTCTCTGGGCTAATTGATGTACCACAAAGCACCAATGCACAGTTGTTTTTATATCTCAAATTGCAAGGTCCAGTTCAATGTCACTGACTCGCTTCAAAACACCTGCTTACTGTAATTATCATGTATCTTTATATGTATTCTATCATTATTGCTAATTCAAATGTGGCTTTCGAAATCGTAAACGTAGTATTTCCCTTTGTGAACCGAATCTCTTTTGCGTTTGACACAGAAAGTATGCAAATGATTTCGGAAGTTAAACTCGAGGAATGAATTGATGGTTGTGTTGCATTACCGTTAAAATTAACCTGACCATCAAAGTGACGCAACCAAAGCGTGACATTTATCTTCCATGGATGTTGTTATCCTTGTTCCAAACAAGGCGCACGCAATGCTCGGCATACAACCTCTGTGGGTCAAACGGATAGGATTGAAATGATCAATCAGCCTTGCCAAGCCTCGATACAAACGGTATATTCCTTAATAAAACTAAGGTGGCGTTCTGAAGACTCAAACAAAGCGACCAAACTCTCATACGATGTCTTAACACATTGTGTATAAACGCCTTTATTTATTCACATTTAACTTGTTGTTTGCAACCATTTTTTCCTTTCCACGGAATGCAGCAGATAACAAATGCTTGTTGTCAACTTGGCTGTCTGCAAGAGAGTCAAGAAACTTCACTCCGCTACGTGAGAGCAATAATTTCATGAAGCATCGCTTGGGTTTTCTATTGCGAGCCCGCCGCTCAGTGCGCAAGCTACCTTCACTTAAGCACATGGGGACGATCTATTTTCTCTATGGTTAATGCATTTTAAGATAATAACGACCAAAAAAAAGAGCAACTTTGGAATGGGGCGATTGTGTTTTTATGTAAAGGAGGTCAACAAATAGAACCGTACCGGCGCATGTATTCAAATTGTAGTAGTGGTTTTATAATATATACAAAAGCAGTGATAATGGGCATGATATGACCAGCACGAAAATCATACACAACCATATTCAGCTTGTCTGAAATTATTGCTGAACGAAATGGGGCGTCGACAGCGCTGCATTTAACAAGGGCCTCTAGTCAACGGCAACCAATGTGAATACTAAGCCATACCTAACTCCGCAGTAAACGGCTAAATCGTCATCTTAAGCAAATGTCCGTACACGCTTTTAATCTGACCAAAGAGTTTATAGCTAGGCTAAGAGGGCTCACTTCGAGTGGCTCTGCGGTGATCGCTTCCCTAATTATGATACATTTTAATCGTAAGATGGCGCTACCGTGACACAAACAAAAGCACATGGGAATACAGGGCTGACGTCACTGCGATTGCTGAGAGCGGGAAAAATGGGTTTTCACAGAGCCTTGCCACTGCCAAAACACGTCGCACAATAGGCTTGTGAATAGCGGAAATAGCAATTACTCTACTAAATAAATGTCAACTTGATAAATTATGGAAAAACCGTTCCCCTCAAACAGCGTCCGCGCAGTTTACGATCCACGATCTTTCATGTCCGCACTATGTCTGCACTGTGGATGGTAGTTTTGGATTGTCAATAACTGTCTGAAGCAAGGGAACATGCAGAAACTCAGTGATTATTATTGCCTTTCTAGATTTGCTTTCTCCATCGCATGGATTCCACATCAATACCCTTTTATCAATAGATAGCCGCCCATCAATTTCCGTCGTTCTGATAAGTTGCTTGCGAACAAGATTGTTATCCTTGATCTACTGTACCATATGTAGCTGCTGGTAATGATGTTGAGACCCTTGTAACGGTCTATACGCGTGAAGCCCAATGACCTTAAGTAAATGATTGCGTTCGTACATTTTGTGTCATAAATTGTGGCGATATAAAAATATTGCTGCCTTGCAACACTATTAAGATGACGGTAAACTCATATACCTACTGCTAACCATAGCTGGTTCATCTCAAACTTTACTGCACTCAGACGTATATGCATTATTTGTTTTGGAATGCATTATGTTTGCCATAGTAAGTCTGTTAGAGGATCCGTTTGCAGTTTCAAAATGCGTTAAGTATGTATCCTCACGAGATCAAATTACAATGACACCTGAAAGATCTAATCACTATTTCCCACTTGCGCAAAAGATCAGGCGTTAGCCACCAGAACGACACCTTACAATCCAACGATTCGCATGTGATCGGTCGGAAACACTACTGTTATTTTTTGGATGAATTATTGTGGTCAGAGGAGGATTAATGTACGCCTAATCGAATAAATCAAACAGGCGCGGTTAGCAAACAGTCAACTTGTAATATAACTTTGGATGATATGCTTCATATTGTATTGATCTTGCAGTGTTCCATTATTGGCGCGCATGCAACAATTGGTGTCGTCTTTGGCAATAACATCAAAATATTACAAATCACCGGTGTATTGGTATTAACGTATTAGAATGTGAGCGTGGTATACATCAGACTCATACAGAGACCAGCCCTAGCCCACGAGTTCTAAATTCCGTGTTCGTTGTCCGGTTATTATCTAAGGTGTGGTCGTTTTGTAAGATGCGGAGGGGGTATCTATTTGATTTTTAAGATGAATTATTTAATTTGCATCATCCGGTAGGATATCTTAACCCCTGCAGCCAGACGATCGTCAATGATGCACAACCGCCCCTTAAAAGTACGGCAAAGGTTTATGAGGCAAACAAGAGGTAGCGCATTATTTACCCATATCTTAAACTTAACATACATAGCCAAAAGGCAGGTTAAACGCGGCACAGTTTACACAGGCTTTCTTCAAATTGTCTTAGCTTATTTCATCTGAGCAATTGTCTAGACCACCGGAAACAGTAGAACAATACAAATACACAGAGGGTTAAAAGCAGCTTGTACATCATCTCAAGATAATGGATGTCTACAAGCTGCAATATACATGACGATGCTGTAATTACTGACCATCTTGTGTGATACCTACTAACAAAGGCATCAAGTAGCAATACAAAATGTACCGTGCTGGCAATGGAGCGTATGTCAACTTTGATATCTCAGCAATACTTGAAATAGCATTGTGATTCATCAAGTATGGTTTGTGTCATTAAGCTCGTTTACTATATAACTCGTTTGCTATATATGTATAGATGCATCTATATAAATAATCATATATGTAGCTCCATTCATATATGTAAATTCATGCATATATGCGCTTATATATACATATAAATATATATATTCATCATATATATACATAGGGATATAGGAATAGATATATATATTCAATATATATATATATTCATATATATATATACATATATATATATATATGGGTATATATATATATCTAATATATAAATATATGCATATATATATAAATATATTTTGATATATATATATACATATATATATGTATATATATACAGATAAAGTATATATACATATATTAATATATACATATATATATATATATGAATATATAAAATATTATAATATATATATATATATATATATATCTAAAATATATATATATATGTATATGTTAAATTATATACCAATATATTTATAACCACATATAGGTATACATATTTATAAACACATATATGTACATATATATATATTTTTATATATATGTACCTATTTATATATATATAAATGCATGCATATACATATAAATAGATATTTATAACCGAATAGAACCTATATTTGCGTTATTTTATATATGTATACATACATATGCATATATATATGCATATATGTATATATATGTGTATATATACATATTTAACTATATATGCATATATATATATATTTATATATCTATATTTATATCGATATATATATATATTAATACATATGTTTATATATATATATATGTTCACATATGTATACATATAAATATAAATCCATATATTTATAAACGTTTATATATAAACATATGTATACATATATATATATATACATATATATAAATGTATATATAGACCGAAGACACGAATGTGTTTTTGTAGATGCTCGAGCAAATCAAATCAAATCACACACCGACTTCGCACAATATTACCAATGCATAATGTTCATTGTTACAGAAATATTCCGCGCTCATTACTTAAGCCCCCTCTACACGGAGCTCAATAACTTCCCATTCCCGGACCATATAGATAGCATCACGCTGAGGATTCAACACATGAAACGAGCAGGCGGCCTTCGGCAGTCATATGCCCAATCTTTGTAACTGATCATTTATGTTATGATCCAAACCCATATTGCATTTACTTACAAGCGTTCCTGCCTTTATTCCTGTCATGATTTGGTCGTGCCGTCGGATGTTCGTTTATGCTCTGTGGCAACATAAGGTCACAATATGGCGGCATTTTGTCGGTCAGTCGTATAATAACACATTTTGCCCTTTGCATAAATACGGCTAGCTGGGTTTTAAGTTTATTCTGTGTATTTCATGTTGCTTCCCCTGGATGGAGAGCCCGTCTTTGCTTCGCTGTACGTGTTCTAACCTAGAATGTGGATCTTCATAGAAACTAATTCTCTGGGCAAATTGATGTACCACAAAGCACCAATGCACAGTTGTTTTTATAGCTCAAATTGCAAGGTCCAGTTCAATGTCACTGACTCGCTTTAAAACACCTGCCTGTAATTACTAATCATATGTTATTCTATCATTATTGCTAATTCAAATGTGGGCTTTCGAAATCGTAAACGTTTATTTCCCTTTGTGAACCGAATCTTATTTTGCGTTTGACACACAAAGTATGCAAATGATTTCGGAAGTTAAACTCGAGAGGAATGAATTGATGGCTGTGATGCATTACCGTTCTAAATGAACCTGATCATCAAAGTGACGCAACCAAAGCGTGACATTTATCTTCCACGTATGTTGTTATCCTGTTCCAAACAAGGCGCACACACAATGCTCGGCATCAACCTTGTGGGTCAAACGGATAGGATTGCCCGATCATTCAGCCTGCGCCTCGGTACAAAAGGTATATTCCTGAATGAAAAATAAGGTGGCGTTCTGAAGACTAATCAAAAGGTAGCGTTCGACCGAACTGTCTGGCGATGTCTTAACACATTGTGTTATAACGTTTGCATTCACATTTAACTTGTGTTTGCAATTCCTTTCCACGGAATGCAGCAGATAACAAATGCTTGTTGTCAACTTGGCTGTCTGCAAAGAGAGTCAAGAAACTTCACTCCGCTACGTGAGAGCAATAATTTCATGAAGCATCGCTTGGGTTTTCTATTGCGAGCCCGCCGCTCAGTGCGCAAGCTACCTTCACTTAAGCACATGGGGACGATCTATTTTCTCTATGGTTAATGCATTTTAAGATAATAACGACCAAAAAAAGAGCAACTTTGGAATGGGGCGATTGTGTTTTTATGTAAAGGAGGTCAACAAATAGAACCGTACCGGCGCATGTATTCAAATTGTAGTAGTGGTTTTATAATATATACAAAAGCAGTGATAATGGGCATGATATGACCAGCACGAAAATCATACACAACCATATTCAGCTTGTCTGAAATTATTGCTGAACGAAATGGGGCGTCGACAGCGCTGCATTTAACAAGGGCCTCTAGTCAACGGCAACCAATGTGAATACTAAGCCATACCTAACTCCGCAGTAAACGGCTAAATCGTCATCTTAAGCAAATGTCCGTACACGCTTTTAATCTGACCAAAGAGTTTATAGCTAGGCTAAGAGGGCTCACTTCGAGTGGCTCTGCGGTGATCGCTTCCCTAATTATGATACATTTTAATCGTAAGATGGCGCTCGCTACCGTGACACAAAACAAAAGCACATGGGAATACAGGGCTGACGTCACTGCGATTGCTGAGAGCGGGAAAAATGGGTTTTCACAGAGCCTTGCCACTGCCAAAAACACGTCGCACAATAGGCTTGTGAATAGCGGAAAATAGCAATTACTCTACTAAATAAATGTCAACTTGATAAATTATGGAAAACCGTTCCCCTCAAACAGCGTCCGCGCAGTTTTACGATCCACGATCTTTCATGTCCGCACTATGTCTGCACTGTGGATGGTAGTTTTGGATTGTCAATAACTGTCTGAAGCAAGGGAACATGCAGAACTCAGTGATTATTATTGCCTTTCTAGATTTGCTTTCTCCATCGCATGGATTCCACATCAATACCCTTTTATCAATAGATAGCCGCCCATCAATTTCCGTCGTTCTGATAAGTTGCTTGCGAACAAGATTGTTATCCTTGATCTACTGTACCATATGTAGCTGCTGGTAATGATGTTGAGACCCTTTTAACGGTCTATACGCGTGAAGCCCAATGACCTTAAGTAAATGATTGCGTTCGTACATTTTGTGTCATAAATTGTGGCGATATAAAAATATTGCTGCCTTGCAACACTATTAAGATGACGGTAAAACTCATATACCTACTGCTAACCATAGCTGGTTCATCTCAAACTTTACTGCACTCAGACGTATATGCATTATTTGTTTTGGAATGCATTATGTTTGCCATAGTAAGTCTGTTAGAGGATCCGTTTGCAGTTTCAAAATGCGTTAAGTATGTATCCTCACGAGATCAAATTACAATGACACCTGAAAGATCTAATCACTATTTCCACTTGCGCAAAAGATCAGGCGTTAGCCACCAGAACGACACCTTACAATCCAACGATTCGCATGTGATCGGTCGGAAACACTACTGTTATTTTTTGGATGAATATTGTGGTCAGAGGAGGATTAATGTACGCCTAATCGAATAAATCAAACAGGCGCGGTTAGCAAACAGTCAACTTGTAATATAACTTTGGATGATATGCTTCATATTGTATTGATCTTGCAGTGTTCCATTATTGGCGCGCATGCAAACAATTGGTGTCGTCTTTGGCAATAACATCAAAATATACAAATCACCGGTGTATTGGTATTAACGTATTAGAATGTGAGCGTGGTATACATCAGACTCATACAGAGACCAGCCCTAGCCCACGAGTTCTAAATTCCGTGTTCGTGTCCGGTTATTATCTAAGGTGTGGTCGTTTTTGTAAGATGCGGAGGGGGTATCTATTTGATTTTTTAAGATGAATTATTTAATTTGCATCATCCGGTAGGATATCTTAACCCCTGCAGCCAGACGATCGTCAATGATGCACAACCGCCCCTTAAAAGTACGGCAAAGGTTTATGAGGCAAAACAAGAGGTAGCGCATTATTTACCCATATCTTAAACTTAACATACATAGCCAAAAGGCAGGTTAAACGCGGCACAGTTTACACAGGCTTTCTTCAAATTGTCTTAGCTTATTTCATCTGAGCAATTGTCTAGACCACCGGAAACAGTAGCACAATACAAATACACAGAGGGTTAAAAGCAGCTTGTACATCATCTCAAGATAATGGATGTCTACAAGCTGCAATATACATGACGATGCTGTAATTACTGACCATCTTGTGTGATACCTACTAACAAAGGCATCAAGTAGCAATACAAAATGTACCGTGCTGGCAATGGAGCGTATGTCAACTTGATATCTCAGCAATACTTGAAATAGCATTGTGATTCATCAAGTATGGTTTGTGTCATTAAGCTCGTTTACTATATAACTCGTTTGCTATATATGTATAGATGCATCTATATAAATAATCATATATGTAGCTCCATTCATATATGTAAATTCATGTATTCATATATATACATATTTATATATGAATATATATATATATATTCCATATAATATATATTCATATATATATATAATATGATTATATATATATGTGTATAGATATATATCTAATATATAAATATCATGCATATATATATAAATATATTTTTAATATATATATGATATACATAGATCTAGTTATATATACATATAATATTATAATACATATGCTGTAATATATACATATATATTATAGAATATGAATATAATAAATATACTATATATATATCATATATATATATATCTAAATATATATATATAGTTATGTTAAATTTAAATGTATATACCAATATATTTATAAACACACATATAGGTTATACATATTTATAAAACACATATATGTACATATATATATATTTTATAATATATGTACCTATTTATATATATATAAATGCAATGCATATACATATAAATAGATATTTATAACCGAATAGAACCTATATTTGCGTTTATTTTTATATATGTATACATACATAAGGCATATATATATGCATATATGGTATATATATGTGTATATATACATATTTAACTATATATGCATATATATATATATTTATATATCTATATTTATATCGATATATATATATATTAATACATATGTTTGATATATATTATAGATGTTCACCATATGTATACATATATAATATAAAATCCCATATATTTATAAACGTTTATATATAAAACATATGTATACATATATATATATATACATATATATAAATGTATATATAGACCGAAGACACGAATGTGTTTTTGTAGATGCTCGAGCAAATCAAATCAAATCACACCGACTTCGCACAATATTACCAATGCATAATGTTCATTGTTACAGAAATATTCCGCGCTCATTACTTAAGCCCCCTCTACACGGAGCTCAATAACTTCCCATTCCCGGACCATATAGATAGCATCACGCTGAGGATTCAACACATGAAACGAGCAGGCGGCCTTCGGCAGTCATATGCCCAATCTTTGTAACTGATCATTTATGTTATGATCCAAACCCATATTGCATTTACACTTACAAGCGTTCCTGCCTTTATTCCTGTCATGATTTGGTCGTGCCGTCGGATGTTCGTTTTGCTCTGTGGCAAATAAGGTCACAATATGGCGTCAATAACACATTTTGCCCTCTGCCATAAATACGGCTAGCTGGGTTTTTTAAGTTTATTCTGTGTATTTCATGTTGCTTTCCCCTGGATGGTGAGCCCATCTTTGCTTTGCTGTACGTATTCTAACCTAGAATGTGGATCTTCCTAGAAACTAATTCTCTGGGCTAATTGATTGTACCACAAAGCACCAATGCACAGTGTTTTTATATCTCAAATTGCAAGGTCCAGTTCAATGTCACTGACTCGCTTCAAAACACCTGCTTACTGTAATTATCATGTATCTTTATATGTATTCTATCATTATTGCTAATTCAAATGTGGCTTTCGAAATCGTAAACGTAGTATTTCCCTTGTGTGAACCGAATCTCTTTTGCGTTTGACACAGAAAGTATGCAAATGATTTCGGAAGTTAAACTCGAGGAATGAATTGATGGTTGTGTTGCATTACCGTTAAAAATTAACCTGACCATCAAAGTGACGCAACCAAAGCGTGACATTTATCTTCCATGGATGTTGTTATCCTTGTTCCAAACAAGGCGCACGCAATGCTCGGCATACAACCTCTGTGGGTCAAACGGATAGGATTGAAATGATCAATCAGCCTTGCCAAGCCTCGATACAAACGGTATATTCCTTAATAAAAACTAAGGTGGCGTTCTGAAGACTCAAACAAAGCGACCAAACTCTCATACGATGTCTTAACACATTGTGTATAACGCCTTTATTTATTCACATTTAACTTGTTGTTTGCAACCATTTTCCTTTCCACGGAATGCAGCAGATAACAAATGCTTGTTGTCAACTGGCTGTCTGCAAGAGAGTCAAGAAACTTCACTCCGCTACGTGAGAGCAATAATTTCATGAAGCATCGCTTGGGTTTTCTATTGCGAGCCCGCCGCTCAGTGCGCAAGCTACCTTCACTTAAGCACATGGGGACGATCTATTTTCTCTATGGTTAATGCATTTTAAGATAATAACGACCAAAAAAAGAGCAACTTTGGAATGGGGCGATTGTGTTTTTTATGTAAAGGAGGTCAACAAATAGAACCGTACCGGCGCATGTATTCAAATTGTAGTAGTGGTTTTATAATATATACAAAAGCAGTGATAATGGGCATGATATGACCAGCACGAAAATCATACACAACCATATTCAGCTTGTCTGAAATTATTGCTGAACGAAATGGGGCGTCGACAGCGCTGCATTTAACAAGGGCCTCTAGTCAACGGCAACCAATGTGAATACTAAGCCATACCTAACTCCGCAGTAAACGGCTAAATCGTCATCTTAAGCAAATGTCCGTACACGCTTTTAATCTGACCAAAGAGTTTATAGCTAGGCTAAGAGGGCTCACTTCGAGTGGCTCTGCGGTGATCGCTTCCCTAATTATGATACATTTTAATCGTAAGATGGCGCTACCGTGACACAAACAAAAGCACATGGGAATACAGGGCTGACGTCACTGCGATTGCTGAGAGCGGGAAAAATGGGTTTTCACAGAGCCTTGCCACTGCCAAAACACGTCGCACAATAGGCTTGTGAATAGCGGAAATAGCAATTACTCTACTAAATAAATGTCAACTTGATAAATTATGGAAAACCGTTCCCCTCAAACAGCGTCCGCGCAGTTTACGATCCACGATCTTTCATGTCCGCACTATGTCTGCACTGTGGATGGTAGTTTTGGATTGTCAATAACTGTCTGAAGCAAGGGAACATGCAGAACTCAGTGATTATTATTGCCTTTCTAGATTTGCTTTCTCCATCGCATGGATTCCACATCAATACCCTTTTATCAATAGATAGCCGCCCATCAATTTCCGTCGTTCTGATAAGTTGCTTGCGAACAAGATTGTTATCCTTGATCTACTGTACCATATGTAGCTGCTGGTAATGATGTTGAGACCCTTGTAACGGTCTATACGCGTGAAGCCCAATGACCTTAAGTAAATGATTGCGTTCGTACATTTTGTGTCATAAATTGTGGCGATATAAAAATATTGCTGCCTTGCAACACTATTAAGATGACGGTAAAAACTCATATACCTACTGCTAACCATAGCTGGTTCATCTCAAACTTTACTGCACTCAGACGTATATGCATTATTTGTTTTGGAATGCATTATGTTTGCCATAGTAAGTCTGTTAGAGGATCCGTTTGCAGTTTCAAAATGCGTTAAGTATGTATCCTCACGAGATCAAATTACAATGACACCTGAAAGATCTAATCACTATTTCCACTTGCGCAAAAGATCAGGCGTTAGCCACCAGAACGACACCTTACAATCCAACGATTCGCATGTGATCGGTCGGAAACACTACTGTTATTTTTTGGATGAATTATTGTGGTCAGAGGAGGATTAATGTACGCCTAATCGAATAAATCAAACAGGCGCGGTTAGCAAACAGTCAACTTGTAATATAACTTTGGATGATATGCTTCATATTGTATTGATCTTGCAGTGTTCCATTATTGGCGCGCATGCAACAATTGGTGTCGTCTTTGGCAATAACATCAAAATATTACAAATCACCGGTGTATTGGTATTAACGTATTAGAATGTGAGCGTGGTATACATCAGACTCATACAGAGACCAGCCCTAGCCCACGAGTTCTAAATTCCGTGTTCGTTGTCCGGTTATTATCTAAGGTGTGGTCGTTTTGTAAGATGCGGAGGGGGTATCTATTTGATTTTTAAGATGAATTATTTAATTTGCATCATCCGGTAGGATATCTTAACCCCTGCAGCCAGACGATCGTCAATGATGCACAACCGCCCCTTAAAAGTACGGCAAAGGTTTATGAGGCAAACAAGAGGTAGCGCATTATTTACCCATATCTTAAACTTAACATACATAGCCAAAAGGCAGGTTAAACGCGGCACAGTTTACACAGGCTTTCTTCAAATTGTCTTAGCTTATTTCATCTGAGCAATTGTCTAGACCACCGGAAACAGTAGAACAATACAAATACACAGAGGGTTAAAAGCAGCTTGTACATCATCTCAAGATAATGGATGTCTACAAGCTGCAATATACATGACGATGCTGTAATTACTGACCATCTTGTGTGATACCTACTAACAAAGGCATCAAGTAGCAATACAAAATGTACCGTGCTGGCAATGGAGCGTATGTCAACTTTGATATCTCAGCAATACTTGAAATAGCATTGTGATTCATCAAGTATGGTTTGTGTCATTAAGCTCGTTTACTATATAACTCGTTTGCTATATATGTATAGATGCATCTATATAAATAATCATATATGTAGCTCCATTCATATATGTAAATTCATGCATATATGCGCTTATATATACATATAAATATATATATTCATATATATACATATTTATATATGAATATATATATATATTCATATATATATATATTCATATATATATATACATATATATATATATATGTGTATATATATATATCTAATATATAAATATATGCATATATATAAATATATATTTTGATATATATATATACATATATATATGTATATATATACACATAAAAGATATATACATATATTAATATATACATATATATATATATATGAATATATAAATATATATATATATATATATATATATATCTAAATATATATATATATGTATATGTTAAATTATATACCAATATATTTATAAACACATATAGGTATACATATTTATAAACACATATATGTACATATATATATATTTTTATATATATGTACCTATTTATATATATATAAATGCATGCATATACATATAAATAGATATTTATAACCGAATAGAACCTATATTTGCGTTATTTTATATATGTATACATACATATGCATATATATATGCATATATGTATATATATGTGTATATATACATATTTAACTATATATGCATATATATATATATTTATATATCTATATTTATATCGATATATATATATATTAATACATGTGTTTTTGTAGATGCTCGAGCAAATCAAATCAAATCACACCGACTTCGCACAATATTACCAATGCATAATGTTCATTGTTACAGAAATATTCCGCGCTCATTACTTAAGCCCCCTCTACACGGAGCTCAATAACTTCCCATTCCCGGACCATATAGATAGCATCACGCTGAGGATTCAACACATGAAACGAGCAGGCGGCCTTCGGCAGTCATATGCCCAATCTTTGTAACTGATCATTTATGTTATGATCCAAACCCATATTGCATTTACTTACAAGCGTTCCTGCCTTTATTCCTGTCATGATTTGGTCGTGCCGTCGGATGTTCGTTTATGCTCTGTGGCAACATAAGGTCACAATATGGCGTCAATAACACATTTTGCCCTCTGCATAAATACGGCTAGCTGGGTTTTAAGGTTATTCTGTGTATTTCATGTTGCTTCCCCTGGATGGTGAGCCCCATCTTTGCTTTGCTGTACGTATTCTAACCTAGAATGTGGATCTTCCTAGAAACTAATTCTCTGGGCTAATTGATGTACCACAAAGCACCAATGCACAGTTGTTTTTATATCTCAAATTGCAAGGTCCAGTTCAATGTCACTGACTCGCTTCAAACACCTGCTTACTGTAATTATCATGTATCTTTATATGTATTCTATCATTATTGCTAATTCAAATGTGGCTTTCGAAATCGTAAACGTAGTATTTCCCTTGTGAACCGAATCTCTTTTGCGTTTGACACAGAAAGTATGCAAATGATTTCGGAAGTTAAACTCGAGGAATGAATTGATGGTTGTGTTGCATTACCGTTAAAATTAACCTGACCATCAAAGTGACGCAACCAAAGCGTGACATTTATCTTCCATGGATGTTGTTATCCTTGTTCCAAACAAGGCGCACGCAATGCTCGGCATACAACCTCTGTGGGTCAAACGGATAGGATTGAAATGATCAATCAGCCTTGCCAAGCCTCGATACAAACGGTATATTCCTTAATAAAACTAAGGTGGCGTTCTGAAGACTCAAACAAAGCGACCAAACTCTCATACGATGTCTTAACACATTGTGTATAACGCCTTTATTTATTCACATTTAACTTGTTGTTTGCAACCATTTTCCTTTCCACGGAATGCAGCAGATAACAAATGCTTGTTGTCAACTTGGCTGTCTGCAAGAGAGTCAAGAAACTTCACTCCGCTACGTGAGAGCAATAATTTCATGAAGCATCGCTTGGGTTTTCTATTGCGAGCCCGCCGCTCAGTGCGCAAGCTACCTTCACTTAAGCACATGGGGACGATCTATTTTCTCTATGGTTAATGCATTTTAAGATAATAACGACCAAAAAAAGAGCAACTTTGGAATGGGGCGATTGTGTTTTTATGTAAAGGAGGTCAACAAATAGAACCGTACCGGCGCATGTATTCAAATTGTAGTAGTGGTTTTATAATATATACAAAAGCAGTGATAATGGGCATGATATGACCAGCACGAAAATCATACACAACCATATTCAGCTTGTCTGAAATTATTGCTGAACGAAATGGGGCGTCGACAGCGCTGCATTTAACAAGGGCCTCTAGTCAACGGCAACCAATGTGAATACTAAGCCATACCTAACTCCGCAGTAAACGGCTAAATCGTCATCTTAAGCAAATGTCCGTACACGCTTTTAATCTGACCAAAGAGTTTATAGCTAGGCTAAGAGGGCTCACTTCGAGTGGCTCTGCGGTGATCGCTTCCCTAATTATGATACATTTTAATCGTAAGATGGCGCTACCGTGACACAAACAAAAGCACATGGGAATACAGGGCTGACGTCACTGCGATTGCTGAGAGCGGGAAAAATGGGTTTTCACAGAGCCTTGCCACTGCCAAAACACGTCGCACAATAGGCTTGTGAATAGCGGAAATAGCAATTACTCTACTAAATAAATGTCAACTTGATAAATTATGGAAAACCGTTCCCCTCAAACAGCGTCCGCGCAGTTTACGATCCACGATCTTTCATGTCCGCACTATGTCTGCACTGTGGATGGTAGTTTTGGATTGTCAATAACTGTCTGAAGCAAGGGAACATGCAGAACTCAGTGATTATTATTGCCTTTCTAGATTTGCTTTCTCCATCGCATGGATTCCACATCAATACCCTTTTATCAATAGATAGCCGCCCATCAATTTCCGTCGTTCTGATAAGTTGCTTGCGAACAAGATTGTTATCCTTGATCTACTGTACCATACGTAGCTGCTGGTAATGATGTTGAGACCCTTTTAACGGTCTATACGCGTGAAGCCCAATGACCTTAAGTAAATGATTGCATTCGTACATTTTGTGTCATAAATTGTGGCGATATAAAAATATTTGCTGCCTTGCAACACTATTAAGATGACGGTAAACTCATATACCTACTGCTAACCATAGCTGGTTCATCTCAAACTTTACTGCACTCAGACGTATATGCATTATTTGTTTTGGAATGCATTATGTTTGCCATAGTAAGTCTGTTAGAGGATCCGTTTGCAGTTTCAAAATGCGTTAAGTATGTATCCTCACGAGATCAAATTACAATGACACCTGAAAGATCTAATCACTATTTCCACTTGCGCAAAAGATCAGGCGTTAGCCACCAGAACGACACCTTACAATCCAACGATTCGCATGTGATCGGTCGGAAACACTACTGTTATTTTTTGGATGAATTATTGTGGTCAGAGGAGGATTAATGTACGCCTAATCGAATAAATCAAACAGGCGCGGTTAGCAAACAGTCAACTTGTAATATAACTTTGGATGATATGCTTCATATTGTATTGATCTTGCAGTGTTCCATTATTGGCGCGCATGCAACAATTGGTGTCGTCTTTGGCAATAACATCAAAATATTACAAATCACCGGTGTATTGGTATTAACGTATTAGAATGTGAGCGTGGTATACATCAGACTCATACAGAGACCAGCCCTAGCCCACGAGTTCTAAATTCCGTGTTCGTTGTCCGGTTATTATCTAAGGTGTGGTCGTTTTGTAAGATGCGGAGGGGGTATCTATTTGATTTTTAAGACGAATTATTTAATTTGCATCATCCGGTAGGATATCTTAACCCCTGCAGCCAGACGATCGTCAATGATGCACAACCGCCCCTTAAAAGTACGGCAAAGGTTTATGAGGCAAACAAGAGGTAGCGCATTATTTACCCATATCTTAAACTTAACATACATAGCCAAAAGGCAGGTTAAACGCGGCACAGTTTACACAGGCTTTCTTCAAATTGTCTTAGCTTATTTCATCTGAGCAATTGTCTAGACCACCGGAAACAGTAGCACAATACAAATACACAGAGGGTTAAGAGCAGCTTGTACATCATCTCAAGATAATGGATGTCTACAAGCTGCAATATACATGACGATGCTGTAATTACTGACCATCTTGTGTGATACCTACTAACAAAGGCATCAAGTAGCAATACAAAATGTACCGTGCTGGCAATGGAGCGTATGTCAACTTTGATATCTCAGCAATACTTGAAATAGCATTGTGATTCATCGAGTATGGTTTGTGTCATTAAGCTCGTTTACTATATAACTCGTTTGCTATATATGTATAGATGCATCTATATAAATAATCATATATGTAGCTCCATTCATATATGTAAATTCATGCATATATGCGCTTATATATACTTATAAATATATATATTCATATATATACATATTTATATATAAATATATATATATATTCATATATATATATATATAGATATATATATATATACATATATATATATATATGTGTATATATATATATC
>CM067345.1:7920893-7939203 GCA_034190875.2 Urechis unicinctus
ACAGTCTAAATTGACAACAAACGGATTGAAACTTTATATATTTTAAATGAACTGGATTACGTTAGCGCGGAAGTGCATATTTAGAACATATTTACAACAGCGATAATGCATATTATTAATCGCAACATTTTCTCAATTTCGTGTTAGCATTGTGCTAACCAAATAAGTAAACATTGCAGAATACAGTTACTATTATAATTAACTGCTTGATACACGAACGTACGCGTAATAATAGCGGCAAGACATCCGGGGAAATACAGGAAATTGTAATGGCTACTTCACGAATGGACCACGACGCAGAACCTGTTCCTTTGTCGCAGCTTTTACGGCTTGATGCAAGCAATTCCCTATTACATTAGACATTCCCGCTATCCCTTAAATAAACCTAATCGCTGCAATGCAATAAAACAAATACTAATCCGAACAAGCTCAACTGTTTTCCCATCAGTGGCAATCAGCCTTATCATAACGCACCAGCTGTCTCGGGGTGACGAAGGTATCAAAAATACAGAGGCCCGAACAAAGAAGAAATCTTAGATCGATGGACTCTCTGAAGTCAGCTCAAGTTACACTCTTGAACATGAGCAAAACCTGGAATTTAGGGACAAGCTTGCAATGTTAGTCTCTCCCGACCGCACCCACTCATTGCCAATTTCACTCTTACGAGGTCATCTTATTCGCTTCGGACGTCAAGAACATGACCCTAATGAGATATTAGTTCCGTAGATAATGAGCTATATTGCTTTTGCAAATGCTTTGATTACTCTACGACTGATGTAATGGAGAGATGTAAATATTTGTTGAATGGATTATTAAGCTCGTCTAGCTATGTATGTCTAATCGACATCTTGGATGTTGTATAGCAATGGTTTAAAATATATATGCACATATATTTATATATATATATATAAATATATATAAATATATAGATGTGCGTATATATATACATATATATATATTTACATATATATATATATATATATTATAATATATATATATATATATATATATATATATATATATATATATATATATATATATATATATATATATATATATATATATATATATATATATATGTATATATATATCGGTATGTATTAGTGCAAATTAAAGCATTGTGTACTTTGAACGTTCAGTATATTGGTGGTTTATACGCATGAGAAGTCAATTCAAGCCATGGTACATTAATAACCGAATGTTTCTTTAATTATGAAGTAAAAAGGCATACATCGGGGGATGATTTCATCGACTGTTTCCTTAAAACATAGCACCATGCGCAGCGCCCAACAGATAACATCACGTTTGATTTGTTTAAACATTGTCTACTTGCACTGTCAAAGAGCAGATAGATAATCGCTCATTAGCGACTTCCAAATTACGTTTAAACGCATCTCGATGGCAGTGCCAATAGGTAAATAAGCGTGATTTTAATTTTAAGAAGGGAACAAGAGTAATTAGAATTTCGTTGCAGCGTGTTCCATCATTAAACTGGCTTCTTTCATATTTTAATCAACAGTATAATAGTGATAATCAGCCAAGCCAACACTTAGTCCAGTGTTAGCATTAATTCGAAGAACATGAGCGAGCCATGTTTTGGTATACTATTAAATGTGAATGGTTTTGGCATAGTCGTATACAGTCGACTAATAGAAAACTAAATATCACAACAAATCATGACAAAGACCTGTTGAAAATGGTGGAACAAAATTGCATGCAAATTAAATACTAATCAACCGATGAAGATATGGTTTATATGTGCTATTACATAAATGCATCGATATTGCTCACTCTACAGTATCGCTTGCCATCAACAACCTATTGCCAAAAACAACCCAAATATATAAAGCTCACCATTCTTTGGGATGTTTTGCGCTTTATGCGAGCAAATAGTAACACATGTGCAGAGCAAACCATGTCGGTGTCACCCTCGCAGAATGCGTTGACTGGGGCCTCCGATAACGGCCATTTTGCTTCTTGGTCGGTATATCTAAACTGCACCTATTAAGTCTGTGTTGATTGATAGGTGACTGGGTCATTTAGGATGGAGGATTGTATGCGCAAACGTCGTTGTTACACGCGGCTTAGGACCCATAAGCATGCATGTACTCATTTGCGATTCGCAGGAACGAGTGAATGTCGAGGTTTTCTGCCTAACAAAGCGCAAGAGCCAGAATAATACGGATGAGTTAAATGAGCTTAGAACCCTCTTATATTTGCTACACCAATGATTTCCACGACAGACGACAGCAAAAGGACACACAAATAATGACGTAATATCTCAGTGCCGAGGAGTTACATATGTACCCGACCGAACATTACTTAATACCTAACCGGCTCCAAAGATAAACCCTGGTTTATCCCACGACTCGAGGCTCGGCGTCTATTAAAGATGGGGAGACTTCCTGTCGGCCGAGGCGACCACGCCCCCAAATTAATCAGATAATTTCAGGTGGTTGTAAGAGACGCCACGATAAAGCACCACGCTAGTCACAAGTGGCAGGTTTACATATTTTCTCGGGTGGAGTACTTTTAGCGTATCTATAAACTCCTTGATCGAATTACCAGAGAAGTCACGCGGACATCTCCTTTTCTGTAATCAATAAACAACAAATTGTACCCGATAGGTGGAATGATATCTGCAAGCGTAAGGACACGGTCAGTATTTATTTTATAAGCAGTCACATGCTTATAAGATTGCATTCATGCATACTTTACCCATGGCCCTATGTGTGTAAGTGGTGTGCCGGTACGTACGCTATAGGGACAGCAAATGAGGCGGGCAGCAACTGTAACCAACAAAGAACGTTGGAATTAACAGCTGTATTTGCTGCAAATACCATGCATCTGACCTTAATTATATCAGTCAAACATGGTCATTCCTCTCGAGGATTTGGGGTTGCACATAAGCGTCACATCAAAAACGTAAGAGATAGCAGATAATACGGCACAAAAAACTAAACCAATCATTTGCCTAATGTACCAAGTAAGGTGATTTATATAAACGTTATAGACTCTACAGTCTCTCAAGGCTGGGACCGAAGATGTAGAAAATAACCTACTTCGCTTGAATTAGCGCTTAACTGATTGGATATTTGGTCGGCTGCTTCATGTTAATCAGGCTCCAAAGCTAATGCGTTGATTTGTATGTTGCTCCCGCTAGCTTCTACACTTAGCCATGCTGTCGAGACATTTAACCGCTCCTAGGAAATAAGACGCTATAGGGAGGGATATATGTCACGGCTATAAACAAAGAAGACCATATATCTATATCCTTAACAGGTTTTGCGTACTAACTTAACCTTGGGTTAATGAGCTTAAATTTGGTTGTTCATTAACTTAATAAGTTAATCAGACCAGGGGCGCGGATATATATGGCTACGGTAATGTTTTGGCTGATGCGAAGCCCAACAGTTGTTGTAAGCGCAATTACTTACCACTTAATTAAATAAAGCGATGTTGATCCGGCAATCGGTCAGGATGACAAATTTAGCAGAAGTTACACTCTCCATTCCTCTCACTACAAACATAGAAGTCGCTCGATCAGCACATTACTTGGCGCGTTATTATTGCTTGCTTTTCCACTTACCTTTATGAATTTGTATGTAGTTAAATGATGTCATCCATATAAGTACCTGCCTACCGTACCCAGACTTTACCAGCTACTCGTGCTGTCCATAATGTTGTTGTGCTTGAAGTAGCCGATGAAGCTGCTTAGTGATAAATCAACAGGACGACACCGTAGTAGGCCGAAAGAAGTATCATATGCTTTATTCTTTGAATATTATGAAGATACGCAAAAAGGTCAAAAAGAATGCCGTTTGGCTTTTAGCGAGAGGAGGAGAGATAGTTACTGCTTGAAAGGCGATTCTGAAACTGCCCTCGCTGACCCCCCACGAAGACTCGGGTGTAAGCCCGCTAAATCAAGGAGCGAATAGCGGTATGCGATTAGATTGAGGCTATTACTGTGCAGTCGCACAAGTAGTTATATTTGCCACGCGACAATGTGCAAGACGTAATGAAGGTTATCCACCCATATACGGTGAATGTTATTCGCTTTCAACCAATTCGCAAGTAAGTATGATACATCAAATAGATGCAATTTTATCCATTGCAGCTACTATGAGAATAACAGCAATACACAACACAAGTTTCATGCACAATACTCTTATATCCCCCATGGCCGATGGTGAATCAAGCTGACGAACAGCCTTGGTACGGACATACTATCAGGGAAAAGTACAATTGGCGTCTTCTATGACGTCAGCGTCTGTTTGCGCGTTGCAATGTGCAGCCTTTGCAGAGGGGATAAACGTTCACACAGAGATACGCTTGCCACAAATGTGGGTCGCAAATATTTATAACATATTTCGATTATCCTTTATAACATACTAACAATACAATAGATTCTACGCCATGCAATAAAGAGCATCGCATGGGGCATTTTTCAACGTCCGAAATGAACCAATTAATCTCTTCCCAAGGTCAGCGCTGGGAATGAAGGTTAAGGCTGAACAAGATAGGCATAAATATATTCTTGGTGCCTCGGTTGTTGATTGTAGTGGACGTGTCGAGGTATCAGGTACGAGAATAAATAAACACATGTGTTAAACCACCGGCTCAACTACATTCTCCATACTGCGCTTTGGGGGCAAAATCGACTGGGACTGTGATGCAAGCCATGTAATCAATACTTAGGACAGCACATATCCCTTGTAAACCCCTCACCGAATCCATCATCATCCTATACAGAACAAGGTAGATTCCGCTAGTATCGGAGCGTCTAAATTGTAGTCCAAAGCGGATTGTGTAGTTATTGGTAACAGTGTTTAAATGAGATTTGCACCCTCCCGATAGATGATCTTTGTGTACAATGTAGAATGATGTTGTTTTACAATTGATAGGAACTAAATAGGGGTTCAACACTGGGAGCTCATGAAATCGAGTTATGCGACGGTATTATGAATACAATCCGACAATGAAATATTACAATAAGTGCAAGATGCGGTTTGCTGCGTTCAACTGGAAACCACTGCTGGTTACCGAATCATAACTATGATCGATTAGGTTTTGGTATGTTCATGTACTTCCCCTATCCTCCGCTGTAGTACCTGTGTGAGGATACTGATAATAAGATCTCACAGATAGCGATATCAAAGTAATACTAATTAATCACTTATTCATATTTGGCCCACAGCATTCCTGTCGTTATTCATCAGCTGGGTGATTTTCATGCCTACAGTAAGATTACATTACAGCGGATGCCAATCTATCTCTGCATTTTGAAGAGATATTGATTAAACATAAAAGAAACATGATGATATATGCAACAGTTTACACAGCGTGCGCTAAAAGATCAAGGCAAGCATGTCTTTTTTTAAAAAGGCCCTGTCGTTTATACATCAGATCGTGCCACATGGACGCTGATAAGGTTGTGCGTCTTATCTTAGGCTTGGTCATGGTTAAGGTCAGATTATCATACGCGAAATAAAGGTTACCGGTGCAGCGAAATAAACCATGTCAAACATAGGGCTTGATGTTGACACGCAGAAACATAAATAAGGATGTGTGACGTATAAATTTAAAGCTTTGAAATATTATATATCGAAGCGTAATCACACACAACCTAACTGCCACGACAAGGACTGAATGAAAAACGTTGCGTTGACATACACCGATAACCAAAATGTTCAACCACCTAAACTCGAATCCACTAATTTCCATCGCTATTTTCAACGATTCTACTAAAATCGTTTATCGATTATTATTTTGAGATTATAACCACATTAAATATATTCCGTAGAATAGGTTAAGTGGGTTAGCACTGGGGCGAGATAATGTGGGAAGTATTTTGGTTGAGTAGAGCATCCCAAACATTCGGGACTAAGTAACATAGATTACGCCAGATAAGCTGTTCAGCATGTTGAATACGCTAAACTCCAGGGTCCAGTTTGAGTACTGGCAATTGCATGTGCCCAATACACTCCCCAAAACGTGCGCAATGTTACTTTAAAGGCTGACTGAGACAATGATGGACCAACATTATATTTGAATGTCCTAATATAGTTCAGATTATATTAGTAGTTTTAGTTGTTTCAGATCATATTTGTAGTTAAGCTCTTTCATTGTAAGCTTACAACCTTCTCTATGAGTACCATGGAGCTCCATATTTATGTATCATGAATTAGATTTATGCTCCTGATGAACGATATTATTGCACTGTGAAATTAGTGCATCATTACCCTCGCTAGCAGGGTCTTTGACGCAGATTAACCCAATTGCCTACATAAAATTACTTTATTTGCTAAATTATCTATAGGCCGTGGTGAGATGAAGTGCAATCGGAAAGCTTGTCCTGAAATTAATAATAGCATCATTTGTCGTCAAGATTCAACTTAAGAGAGCTGTAACAACATGTGGGATCCCTATTTAGATGCTTAGATTCAATAAGCCACCTCTCAAAAGTTAGCCCAGACATGTTGTCCTTTGGGTTCAGGGCAGCGTAAATGATACCTTTTTGATGGCCGACCGTGTGCATTTCCACAATTCAGTCTCAACTTGAAAGTACAAATTAGAACTACCATTAACTTCTAGTTCACTTTCAGTAGGCTCGAGCAATTCAATTCCTGCTTATGCGACAGCGATCCCATGATTCGTGTTGATGAACATTTCAACACCCGCTTGCGGCCGTCCGTCAGCCAGTAACATATCTATTGACCTTTCATTTAACTGATCGGTGGGTGTGAGGACATTAACATTTTGATGTTGTAATAGGTTTACATTTTACTTTGAATATACCATGCAAATGAAACAAGCATTGCATCTGGTGTATATTATAATGCATCAGGGTTAAAGATGCTGTTGTGAAGCCAGAATATGACTAATGACAAATATGGCATGTATGACTGGCGAATGGATTGATGTTATGAAGAAGAACATGATTGAATATTCTGCAGCGTTAGTGTTAAGCTATATCGAAAATAATATGCATTGCATACTGAGCTTGATGATCGAGAATGCAATTTCACACAACATACTTTAAATAAAGATCCCATTGTATTTATTTGCATTATGGTGATAACCAGGGTTACACTGAACGAAGGGTGTTAATCTGTCATTATGTAGATTTCATACTGCACATATGCATGTACATGGCATATGGAATCCGACTGTGTTAAACCGAAATGCAGCATTCATTTCCCCATTTTACACAAGGCTAAATTAGCTTTCAAACCACAAATCATATGCCATGCCAATGACATTCCATCTTACAAAGCTGACCCTCATCAGCTTCACACACACACACACACACACACACACACACACACACACACACACACACACACACACACACACACACACACACACACACACACACACACACACACACACACACACACACACACACACACACACACACACACACACACACACACACACACACACACACACACACACACACACACACACACACACACACACACACACACACACACACACACACACACACACACACACACACACACATTCATAAAACATCAACTCCCGAAGATTATGATTTAGATGATAATGATAATATGTTTGCCTTGCAGAAATATCATAAATTGGCAAACTGGAAAAAAAACTTGAGCCAGCTAAAGGAGTTTTATGTTTTGGTCGAGCTATACTCCGGTAATGTACCGGTGTTTCGCCTGGGATTGCGAGACATCTTTAGGGCTTAAATGCAGGAGGAAAGTCCTACATATATTTAGGCATAAGAAATAGTACGAGAGCCTTAATATATAAAGCCGTAGTAATGAATCCAGTCATTCCAGTTGTAATAAGAGCTACCCTTTTTGTTTACCGCTATCTAAGAAAGCATTTCGCTAGAATTGAGATCGTAGCTACACCCATAGTCAATTAATGGCCAATAGTACAACGGTTTGAGCGAATAATCCCCGGACTCAATTTCAAGCACTTAAGGATTTGGCATTGGAATGGTATGAGTAATAAATGATAACACAGCCCATAATAAATCGCTGTTCAATATCCTGGAGCCTATTCCTAAGCACTATATGGCCATGGGAGGTTTCGTAAATGGATACCTACATAATCCGCACTTAATCTCGCTGCTGTGAGGAAAAGCTACTCTTACCAAGGCCCACTTATCGGACGTTAAGTTACAAATCACAAGGTCCATTGATCCCCGTTGTTAGCTACAGCGGGGCTAGGATCAATATTTCACAATTTTTTTAATTTCTTTGCCCCCTGCAATCTACTCCTCCTTACAGATATAACATTATTTGTGTCATATTCGGTGTTCGCATTCATTCAAAGAGTTAAGAACTGCCTTCAGCTTACGTGACATAGTAAATAGGCTTAGAAAACTGCTGGGTTATTAACACCGCTGGCCAGTGTTTAAAACGTGCTATCGGATTCGCATGGATGAGTTGAAGTTAGCAGATTGTTCTGCCTTTACGGGGATCTTCATTTATTCACCGAATTCCATTTCATAAACTGCAAAGCTATGTTTAAGCCTCACCATTGCATCATCGTGTAAGTAATATCTCAAGTAGAAGCCTCAGTTGTCCATCATTTAGACACATATTCAATGAATCTTAGTACAAAAGACGTATTTTTTTGGAAAAAACAATCCGACTCAATTTGCATTATACACGTTCCGAAATATTTCGGATTCTTTCATGCGTATGCACGTAAGCTGCAGCTAGGTTAGGCATCAGCTAGATACCAGTCAACGTTTTGACACTTGCAATCGATATCTACAGTGATCAATAAATGGTCATTAAAATGAGTTATATTTACCATTCAGGGGGAATGAGATATAATTAGTTGCACCCGTAGGACTGTATTACCATTGATGTGGCTGCTCATTACGACGGTCGATAAAGTTTATGAAGGTAGGTCTGAAACCATTTAGTCCTAATAGTTGGCCATAGGCGTGCGTTATGTACCAGTGAAGATACGTAGAGATAGTTTTAAGACATAACGCATGGTATAATAACAGCGGGTTTTAGAAACAATATCTTCGGATTTGCCTGCAGTAGATTGGGTTACATGGTATATTCATCATGCCTTTACGTGTTTCCCTTCATTTGCAGTTATTCCAACTGTATCGCGGTCAGCTGGAGACCGCCCGCAGAATCCATCCCCGCAACAAACACTTCCATGCCATCTATGGTAGATGAAGGGTTATTTTTTTGGTAATAACAGCGAGAATTTTTTCCAAAATCATAAGACTGCAAGTGGGGTTAAACGTCGCGTACGATAGCAGGGTGCTATGTTTAAGTCGTGCCATAGTAGTTGTCCAAAAAAAGAAAGTAAGGTCGTCATTCTGCAGCTAAAATGCTGCCTCGTGTCTGTTATAACCACTATGTTGAAATTAACATTGTTTATCTAGAAGGCGGCGAGATGATTCGCAATAAAAATAATAATATACTTAAGGCATATTGCTGTTACCCGGCAAGGACGAACAGAGAAATATGCTCGTCTAAACAAAAAGCGACATGTGTTCACGATTAGATATATAGATAGATAGATAGATAGATAGATAGATAGATAGATAGATAGATAGATAGATAGATAGATAGATAGATAGATAGATAGATAGATAGAGATAGATAGATAAATAGATATATATATGTATTTAGATGTATAGATATATATAAATATATATAGATAGATAGATAGATAGATAGATAGATAGATAGATAGATAGAGATAGATAGATAGATAGATAGATAGATAGATAGATAGATAGATAGATAGATAGATAGATATAGATAGATACGTAACATAGTACATAAAGATAATAGATACATACATATAGAACTAAGATAGATAGATAGATACATAGATACTAGATAGATAGAACTGTAATGTACATAGTACATTTAGATAGGTATAATAAATTTAGAACAGCTTATTGTCCGATCAATCTAATCTACTGTTGAACCGATAAATTAAGTTGATAGATTACAGAAGACCATGGCCCTTAATTACAGGTACCAGTACAACTGAAATAAATGTGTCTGAGAGAGCACCCTGGACAGTAAAACTAAAATATTTACGTGTATAAAAAAATATTTTTATATCTATATATATATATATATATATATATATATATATATATATATATATATATATATATATATATATATATATATATATATATATATATATATATATATATATATATATATATATATATATATATATATATCTATATATATATATATATATATATTATGTATATATGTAGATATATGCATAAAAATACGTACATATACATATAGATAGAGAAAATATATATATATATATATATATATATATATATATATATATATATATATACATATATTGATACATATGTATAAATGTATATTAGTATCTATCAGATTAACTATATATATAAACATATATATATTTACATATATATATATAGATGTAAATATATATATATACACATATATATATGTATATATATAAATATACATTTACATTCATGTACTTATATATATATATATACATATATATATATCTTTGTGTATATATAAATATATAAAAATACATATATATATATATATATATATATATATATAAATATATAAATATGTGTATATATTTATTTATAACTATATATATATATATATATATATTATATATATATATATATATATGCACGTATACAGTTAATCTGATATTCTTTAAGTGCAATTCTATGTTTCATACGCGAAAAGTGTAGAATGATAAGATTGCCAGTTTTTTAGCATTGCATTTGCAGAAACATTGTTAAATGCACCCATAGCCTATATGTCTAATTCTTATGACCCACAGACTCCATTTGAAGATGTCATCATACTATAAAGTAATGCATGGTCTAATCTATATGCGCCCGCAAATTATTCGGAAAGTGTCGTCATAGCTCATGGTGAGGTATTAATTTGACAGTGTCTTACCCACAAAGGAATAATTCGAATATGTGATGTTTAAAATTTTTACACCTATTACATTCCAATATTGCGTACATGATGACAACACAAAAACTATGTCACTCATTCAATCTTTGCATCGAATCTATTGGATCTGTATCTGGGGGCTAAAAAGATAATGTATAAATTGAAACATTCGCAACCGATAGACCAATCTATTCCGACGACTTCAAGTAGTTTCAAAACAGACAATCGATTATTGAGTAGGGTTTCGCCCAAGCATTTGACAACATTTGAGAGTGTCTGATTGCGTTTCTAAAGATCAGACAACACTCCTGCCAGAGGTGTTTGATTATATGTAAGTGCTCACAAACGGATAGTCGCGCATTAGGATAGTTTTTATTAATATGACGAACGTAAGAGTCGTTTCCTCATATTTAAGAGGCATCGTCCCAGTATGGGCACAACCAATCTGCTACTTCCTAAACCATTACTAATTCTTAATATCGCTACGGTGAATAACGACCTATGACGCCCCTCGGATATTGTATTTTTTACTAACTTGGCGGCAATCAAACTAGTCCACAGAGTTCACCTTATTAAAGTTTACGTATTATCACATGCCTGAATCGTTCAACTACCTCAAAAAAGACATTTATATCAGCGGGTATGTACATATATATATATATATATATATATATATATATATATATATATATATATATATATATATATATATATATATATATATATATATATATATATTTATATATATATATACATATATATATTTATACAAGTCCGACCATATTGGTACAATTCACCGACCATTTTGGCCCATACTTACATTTTGGTCGATGATCATGGGGCCAAAATAGTCACCGTCATCTCATAGGCTTACACAACTGCGCTTCCCCATCAAATCGTAACGTTATTTGCTACTACTCCGCCTTAGGTTGGAATCTTATTATTCGGGGTAACTATCGACTTTTTCTTGAAGTTAACTGCCTTTGCCTGAATTTACATTTTGGCCCCAACAACCATTTTGGCCATGTTGAATAATCGGTCATTATATGGCATTGTTCGATGTATATTTGCTTCAAACTTAGATTCATGATTTGTATGACTTTTAACTTCAATGAACAATTCTTTCTTTTAAGTTATCCTTGAAATGAAAAACATACACATTTTGAATGAATATATAAATCAGCAGTTCTACGAATAACGGGCGGCACACCCTCAAATATCCGAACGGACGGATATAAAAAAATGGCGATTTTACTGGGAAATCCGGAGTTGTAAGTCTTTGTCAACTCATTTTTGGTGTTTTTTTTCTCAATATGTATCTGATAATGTTTTATTTAGATAAATAAGAACAAATGTAGCACTTAAGCTGGGAATTCGAGACGCAGATCAGCATTTAAAACGTTTGGAGAATCTCACTGAAATGAGATACCGGTTTTCTCGATCTATGATGTGCAAAGTTTCAAGTAATAAATGAAATCATATCGTTTCAACGGACTGTTTTTTTTTTCCAGGGATTAATTATTAAGATTGTTTTGTGTTATCAGTTTGCTCATGTCGTAAAATCCAATTGTCCCCACTAACGCACCGCGGGCTCAAGCTGAAGGTATATTTTGGGATTGTAACTATTCCAGCTTTCCATACCGCGTGGAATTTCCGGTACACGAGCGAACATAAACAAAGGCGATCGTACATTTTACACACTCTGTTTCCATGTGATTCTCGCTCGGTCAGTATGATTTCAACGTTTATAGATTGAATATCATTCATGTCAAAATAAACGTTATTGTTGAGGAAAGAAATTTCATGTAGACTACAACAAATTATGAAATACCCGTAGTTTAAACTTAAAGTGGTTAGCGAGCTTCACCGGGCTGTTCCGCACGTGGGCTCTACCGTTCACACTCACACTTACCGATCAATAACACCATTCCAACGGCCAACAATACCCAGATACCACGTTAATGTCACTAGATGCCTGCAGCTTGGTAGGACAGATCTACCGAATACCATTGATTTTTTTTAATGTATTTCCTAACGTTCATTTAACCGTATCGACTATTGCCATTGGCCATGCTAGCGAAGCGCTTTTGCGCCATCTGTCAGATGTAAACATTGCCTGATCTTGACAGCGGACATGCGCTCCGGTATCACAATAACCCAAACGCTCCAATTTGGTTGTTGAATAAGGTAGGTGATCCTGATTCCAGGATCATCGATCCCACCCGTCTTCAGACTTAATGCCCTGTAACTCACAATGTTGTATTGTGGACTATGACATTAGCCACCACTAGCCACTAGGATGGCTAGTGTCATAGTACACTATATAACAACTCTGTTGGTAGTGCGTTAGTGGGGCGGGGGTTACTCTTTCAAATGTGAATTTTGTTTCAATGGTTGAAGATTGATATTTTGCTTTCCACATCCTTGAATTATATACTTGCATCATTAATGTTACCCTTAACCTACCTTTTAAAGTACTTTTATGGGAAATAGCATGATCTGCTAATATTGTGTTTCATTGAAATACACTAAAACATGAGTTCTTTATTACATTCCTATAAGTTTGATTATGTGTTATATGATAGTTCAGTCATAGACAGGGTCACACTTTTGCCATCGATAAGTCAGGAGAGTGATCCTTTAGATCTCAATAGTAGCTATCTAAAACAACTGTGCTGGTTTGAGTTGATAGCCAAGTTCAACAGCGGCTAGCCAAATGATCAGACCCCAAGTAGGTTTTTGAAGTCCAGAGCCTCTTTTGTCAGGGTATCTGCCACATCAATATTGGTAATAAAATTGTTGTCAAATGTTCAATGTTTGTTATCGAAACAATTGTTCAATAGTCAAATCACATCATTTAAATCTATCATGTATAATCTATAAATGCCATGGTCATCTGTCAGTTAGTCTTAAAAGCTGTGCATCTGGTCTAGTGTTGATAGTGGGTATTGAGCATATCTGAAACCCCAAATCACACATGAGGTCTTTTTGGGACAGTGTAGTTCCCAAGATGTAACAAAATGCCTGATTACGCATGACTTGGAAGGTCACTTTGATTCGTTGCCCATCCCGGACATGTTGCATGCCACTCATAAGGTAAAATTTATGGGACCATTAGGCAGTAACCATTAATAGTTATGCTCCTTAGCACAGTTTTGCCCTGTCAATCTGTCTGCTTGTAAACTTTTGATGTCACATTTTTTTAATAATGCAAGTCATTCTCATATTGATTGTCACTTACAAATAAAATTAGCTATGTTAACCAAATAAGGAATACCTGTCTCAAATGAAACGTGAACCACTCTTATAATTGATGATCACTTACACAAGTAAATATCAACGCTGCATGAATTTTTGTTCCTGAGTGATTTACTCAGTAGGGAATAGTTATTGATGGCATATTTTCTTATAATGCAAGCTAGCAACTTCACATTGAACAAATCTTGCAAACTTTAACTCACAGCTTTATGGCGTTTGACCTCTGACTTGCTAAATAAAAGCAAATTAAAATTGCTTGTTCCAGGAAAAATGTAGCTAAGTTATTATTAGCTCATATGTGTTAAGGCGAATCATTTCTTAAAAATTTTAATTATTAGGCTAAATGCTAAAACTATTTGCATAACTACTTGGCGATGGACTATTGTTGCTAGACAAGTGGGGTTGGGGGTTATTGTTCAGCCCTGGTGTGTCATTGAATACAATAATAGGCTATAAAAGCTATGATTAAATGCTGTCATAGCTTGTTAATGTCAAAAGCAGCAGAGTTCAAAAGTCATTGGCTTTCTGTCATTATTGTTAGGCAGTGAGATTGACTAGGTTTTTGTGATGACATTTTGCTCAGCAGCACTCACAATCTGGTAGTGATTAACTGCTTTACCTCCTTTACCATGACATTTTGTGATTTGAGATAAATGTATAGTTAAAGATAAGAATAGTGAGGCGGTTATGTGGCTTCATCTACATTACTGACAGGGGCTTCACCAGTGTTGTGATTAAATGATATTGTGGGTTCATCAATATTTTGACTTCACCAATATTGTGGCTTCACCAATACTGTGGCTTCACCTATGTTGTGGCTTCACCAATACTGTGGCTTTTCCAATATTATGGCTTCATCAACATTGTGGCTTCACCAATACTGTGGCTTCATCAAGATTTTGGCCTCACCAATGTTGTGGTTTCATCGATATTTAGGCTTCACCAATGTTGTGGCTTCACCAATACTCTGGCTTCTCAAATATTGTGGCTTCATCAATATTGTGGCTTCGCCAATACTGTGGCTTCACCAATACTGTGGCTTCACCAGGGTTGTGGCTTCATCAGTGTTATGGCTTCATAAATATTTTGGCTTCACCAATGTTGTGGCTTCACAAGTGTTGTGGCTTTACCAATATTATGGCTTTACAAATATTGTGGCTTCACAAATACTGTGGCATCACCAATGTTGTGGCTTCACCAGTGTTGTTTTCACCAATGTTGTGGCTGCACCAATACTGTGGCTTCATCAATATTGTGGCTTCATCAATATTTTGGCTTCAACATTGTTGCGGCTTTACCGGTGTGGTTGATTCTATGATATTGTGGCTTCATCAATATTGTGAATTCCCCAAAATTATGGCTTCATCAATACTGTGGCTTAACCAATGCTGTGGCTTCACCAATACTTTGGCTTTTCCAATATTATGGCTTCATCAATATTGTGGCTTCACCAATACTGTGGCTTTATCAAGATTTTGGCCTCACCAATGTTGTGGCTTCATCAATGTTATGGCTTTACCAATATAATGGCTTTACAAATATTGTGGCTTCACAAATACTGTGGCATCACCAATGTTGTGGCTTCACCAGTGTTGTTTTCACCAATGTTGTGGCTTCACCAATAATATGGCTTCATCAGTATTGTGGCTTCATCAATATTTTGGCTCACCAATTTTGTGGCATCACCAGTGTTGTGGCTTCACCAATATTGTGGCTTCACCAATTTTGCCAGTGTTGTGGCTTTGTCAGTGTTGTGGCTTCATCAATGTTGTGGCTTTATTAATGTTTTGGCTTCACTACTGTTGTGGCTTCACTAATGTTTTGGCCTCTCTTTTGTATTATATCCCGTTGAGATATATCAATCACTGGGGCTTAAAAAGACAAGTTATGTCTAATTGTCATAAACCATCAGAATGACAAAATTGACCAAAACAATGAGTATTATCTGCGTATGTTGTGTCTGAGTATGGCCACATCAGTCGGTTTAAGTAGAATTTTTTTATCAGAGGTTCTGTTTACCCAGTTACTGGGTAAACAGAACCTCTGATTACTGGGCCAGTATGACTGTTAAGCTCTACCTGGTCCTGATTGATAGTCCTGCATGTATGATGTATGCACCTGTGTATAGTGTCACATTGTTGTTCACTTAATCTGCTTTGTATTTATCTGCAATTCATATCCCCTCCACATCACCAGCCCAGCATGACACAGACCTGGGGTTCTCTTTATTACCAGCCCGTCGTGACACTGATCTGGGGTTCTCATCACCAGCCCAGTATGTCACTGACCTGGGGTACTTAGCACCAACCCATCGTGACACTGACCTTGGGTTCTTATCACCAGTCCAGTATATCACTGACCTAGGGTTGTTATCAACTACTAATCGTGACACTTCCTTTGGATTCTTATCACCAGCCCAGTATGTTACTGACCTAGGGTTCGCCTAACATGGCATCTTTTTTTCTTGAAGGCGAAGAATATCTTGAGGCCGGTTTACATCTAAAATGGCCACCCGTCATCGGGACAGGTCAGGACAGGTGGCCATTTTAGTTAATTTCCAGTCCTTTTGCTGATGACGGAACTGTAGACTTATTCTGAACATCTGGTGAATGTTTTGCAGCAGAATCAATTCCAGATGAACATCAGATATGTATGTCTTCATCCTCACTATATACTTATTTTCAGATGTGCACAATTGTAAATGTGACCTCAGGTTTAGGGTTAAGAGAGCTGGCTTATGTGGATCAGACACCATTTTATCAGTGGTTAAGTGACCATGGGAAGCGCCACAAAGCCAAACCAGGGGAGCAGTCAAGCATTGAATCCTGGTATATTTATCAATGCTAAGCTCCATAGCAACCTTCCTAGTGGTCACTAGTCAATGCCTGTCATCTCTACCCAGAAAGAGAATGTTAAAGTTGCCATCAGTGGTCAATGAAGGGAGGTAACATTAATTATTGATGGGTTGGCTGTTTGTTATTGGTTATATAATTACAGTTAAAGTGCATATTGATAAGATCAGGCTTACAATGTTTTTTTACCAATATTCTATTAGTTAATATTCAAAGGTAGATTCAGTTTCTGCCACATGAGAGAGGATTGGTTTTGACTTCCTTTACTTAATGACAAGAGATTGATTCCTGTGACATGTTGTATTGATGATCAACCTAATCAGGTTGGCAAGAATTAATGTTATGCAATGTATTACATAGACTTACTATTTCTTATGATATAAGTTATTTTTTGTGTGTGTAACAGAATGTGCAACTTAAGCTGGGGCACAGCAGGTGAATCATCTTTTGCCGAATCATATGGACAAGCTGTTGTATGGATTCACTAATTGTGTCCTTGGAAACCCACCAAGACTGGACCTCTTGAAAGTCTATTACTGATAGTGCAACATAAGACGCTGTTGTGGTAGTTCCTGCTGATCATGTTCAAATTTATCTGTAGATATGCTTAACTTGATAACGATATCCTGATCATTGATTTCCTTAGATAGGCAAGTGAACCGCAAATAAAGTTTAATCATAAACAAAATAAATTCTTCTTCAACCTATTCCTGACCTTAACAAATCCTTCAGCACATTGCCTGCAGATGCTGCTGGGGTTTTTTTTTCATTTTGTAACTACATGTTATGTGGCAAACTGAATAAAGGTGATATATTTAAAACTTAAAGATTGTTTAATCCATGTTTTAATCATGGTGTCTTGAGGGGATTTATATCATTCATTCTGAAAGATGGGATTCAGTTAAATTCTCAAAATAAATCCAATGTTAGGCATGACAATGATGCTCCTTCATGAACAGATAAAACATGTAATAAAGAATGCACAATTAATCAATTGGAAGTCAGTTTGACACTCGATAAAGCAAATTGTGAATAGATGCATGAACATATGCAGTTGGACACATCATTATATGCCATGCACATACTTTGATAAGTGGCCTGTTGCCTAAACTTCTCGGCTGGTTTGCATGATTGCAGTTAATATTTAACAATATGAAAATATATTATTCAAACGTATATTATAAGAGCGAGGACTGGGTTCATAACGCTATGTGATGCTGCCTCCACTGCTCCGTGTCATTCAGC
>CM067345.1:7939303-7979303 GCA_034190875.2 Urechis unicinctus
ACACGATATTGTTCTGTTTCTCCTTTCACATATAACCATGACCAATGTCGGCGATGTTATCAGTTAATATGCGTTTTATGTCTTAGCACAAGCATCTAGAAGAATGAGGTGGAACTAATCGCACATACTTAGGGCGCCTTTAGGTGTCGCTTATACTTTGTGTTTACATTGGTTGCGTAATTCAGGGCACTGTGACCTCTACTTGGTTCAATACTGGAATGAAGCTCCTCCATAATATTTCCGTTTATGTCTTAGAAACTCGCGAAGATGGCTGGTTCAGCGTAATCTATCACTGATAGACGTCTGCATAGTTTAGCCTCTTGATTTGGTTTATACAGCTTTGTAAGAACGATCTGTCAATTCAAGCTTCCGAACCTTGCCATAGAAATATGCATGTCTGAAATGACCAAGAAGGTGTTATCCACCGTATGACTGGCAGCAAATGTTTAGCGTACATAACCTCTAAGCATACGGCCCAAGAGACACCGAATGATTGACGTCCCGATGCAAAGATTTAATTACATTGTTCATTCAGCGAAATCAGAATGCAATGACCGTCAACCCGTCAGTCCATAGTAAGAAATAACATAGACAGGCAATGTTCAATGCATACATGTTAATGCTTTCATGATCGAGCCAAAGCGGCATTAAAAATGTATGTTCGCATGCAATGGAGCACCCCATACAACCCATTGAAATTTATAATACTAACTCAGTGATTAATTGTATTGTCAGCCAAGTGCTTCACAAGAAATTGCCTTGCGCCGAGAAGGTTATTTTCGGTGAACACACGCCTCCGTTATTTTCATCGGTTATTGAATATTTTGTGTGACTGTATTATATAACAGTCATGGGTATCCAGAGATCACGGCAGTCATATGTAGCAGCCGGATAGTCCGTGTTTGTACTAAAGCAGCTCATACGGAATCGTATATGATAGGTTAGCTTGTAACTCGTAGAACTGCTATTGCCACTATTCATGTCAGAGTGTCATGTGTTTTTCCCGGCTAATATGCACATTCGCATACCTTGTTACCTTCACTGTCCTATAGTTCAGGTGATTGATGCTGTCACAGTTTAACACAGTGAAAAGGACAACTATAGGTTTTATTGTCTCATGAAGTACGCTGCGTAGTTAGTGGGTGGGTGGGTGGGTTCGAACGCATATCTTATGCGATAATGTCACATCGTTCCTACCGACTATGTGTGCATTTTCCACATTTCAATCATCATATATAACGGTGTCTACTAGAATATGATAAGTGGTGTGAGTATATTTAAATATTACACAAATGGTAAACGTGCCCTTTCTTATTTTCATCCTGCACAGCAATCTTTGGCCAGGTCAACTGTACATCACTAGGGTCATTGGGCCAACAACAGTTATTCTGCTCGACAGCCGAACCCTAAGTCACAAAATATATTTGTTAATTGCTGTAATTGGCGCAATGGCATTCAACATATATATGCAAGAGATGTGATAAATGCGGCTTAAGCATTCGCTGCATTTCATCCATTGCTGAATCGTTGAAAGGATTGTTGCACCTTTTCCGAACGATTCATCATAGCTGCGCCTAACCCGACTTTTTGTAAACCCTTTCACTGATCTTGACATAGCTCTGGTGACTCCGCGATAAACATTAAGGAACTATACAAGTGTGGCATGGTTCTCATTATGCATATCATATATCTACTACGCAAAGCATATCATATGTCTATGTGCATTTGAATATCATTTCTACCATGCATCGTTAGAGCTTTATAACATTCACGTTTTTACAGCCATGAGAACAAGAATATCGTCTCTCGATTGAGACCCATGCGCTATCTCACACCTATATACCACGTCGCTTGTGAGCAAATCTATGCGGCAATCGTAAGCTGATGACACTGATAGGTAAACACATCTGAGAACGTACATGCTATAAACTTTCAGTTCAGCCGCGTTATACACAGACGCTTACATTGATCGAAGTAATAAATTGACGGTTTACACCTTGAACTGACAAAACCGCTAATAAGCATAGTACCCACTCGGTTCTGCAATCATACGAATTTTCGCTGTAACTTGCGCATGTTACGTTTCTTGTGTTTATATGTAAAACTTTGCAAACTTCGGTGGCTGCTCCTCTATCGCTTGGATACGAATGTGATCTGTATCAATCCGCTGAGTTAGGGAATATCCTTACCCAATTCATGCGCCTGATTGGTCGGATTTGGCTTTATTTAGCAACCGATGTATTGTTAAACCAATTGCATTGTTTGTTGCGGATATCCTTCCAATAAAACAAGCCGGTCAGGGTAAAAAATATCAGCCGACCAGTGAGCGTTTAGCTGTAATGAAGCGAATGAGCTTACGTTTAGCATGATATTACACTGACATGCGATGAGGCATTTTCAGCTTATCATGATCACAGTTTGGACATCAGCTTTTGTAAATTTAAGTTTTTGTTTCTGAGTCGCCCGGCTGTTGTCTTCTTGGAAAATGTTAACTCCAATGTCCAGTGACGGTACACGCATTACTAAGATGATACTGTGGTCATCCTTGTCACCAACTTTAATTATAAATGAGCGGGATATCAGATTGTATCTCTCAACCAATGCCCTTATTAGGTATCTAATTGATATTGTCGGAATACACAGTGCGCCTTCTTTGTCATTCAAAATCTAAGGCGTCACCTATTTAGTAGACCACCTTTTTGGTAGGAAAACACAATCAAATCGATATTTCCGTTAAATTCAAAAGGGTCATGCATTCTTCAGTACTGATGGTGTCTTCGAAATAGTCGCATTATCAAAGTGGTTACTTTTGGCGAGGAAATGTGCCGTCAAATCGGTTTAATGATTCAGCTTGGTGACATGTTAGATGGTGATGATCTTATTCTCACAACAGTGCGCAGTACCAATTAGGCATCACTCAAAAGCAGGAGTGAATTATGGCCTCAGTCAGTCAGCAGCAGCTTTTGCTCCCTTAAAACTCTGTATTTGTAGCACATTTACTACAGGTGAAAGAGGAGAGGATGGGTATATGCATAGAAAGCACGATATTTGATCTTTAAACAGTCAATTACACTTTATTTCTATTGTAAGTTGAGCGGGTTCTCTATTCCCCTCAACTGTCAGGTGTTGAGCCAAGACCACGGAGCACTGATCCCCTGTGGAGCTGCAGGTATCGTAGCGGAGAGCGAGGTAATTTGAACATTCCACTGCAAATTGCAATGATACACAAATATACACACATGCAGACGTACACACGCATACAAACACACCCACGCAATACACACAAACACACACACACAATACACACACACAAACACACACACAATGCACACGCACGCTGTGGGAGTCAACTCGTTCCCATATCAACTCCTTCCCAACCCTACGCTACCCGAGCGCAACCACCGTATACCACGCCCGGGACGCCGCACTCTGGTCGCTTGTGACGGGCGAGCTAGGGGGCTAGGCATGGTGCAACGGCAACGAGAGTAGATTAGCAGTTCAGGGCGACAACATTCTTTGTCAAAATAATGGAAATTTATCTTGATGTTGTTTAAAGTCAACGTAATTGTACGTAAGTGAATCACACGCAAGTCCGGTATTAATCTTATTTGACACATACATGAATAATTGCCATCGATCAGCGCTGTGTGCAATGTATAATTGATATCATATTAAGCCATCGTTTACGTTAATGCATCCAATGTGTTTTAGGACTCTTGTAATAGCACTATTAGCAGGCAATGTACATTCATTTGATGGCGGGCGCTTCCTCGTCAAGGCTCTAACGGCATACGACTGTTCTTTATTATGTCCTACTAGTCTCATTACTAATTAGGAATGAATACGGTATTGGCAATTTATATTCGCTATTGAGTGGTGTTTTGGTCGATGGCAATTATGTACAAGTGTCATGCCTCACATACCTGCTCTGTATTATATTGGTTTGTTAAATAATGTGGCAGTTTTGGGTCGCTTTCGCAATGCTAGCCAAGTCTGGGCTATAAACCATTACATTCACGACGATGGCCACTCACTATCTTTCCGTGATAGGTTACCAGGCCTAAAAATACGGTGGGTCCATAGGTGCCTTGCCAATGGTCATCAGCAGTCATCTGCAGTGTTAAGGCTAGCATAATCGTCGTCCTGGGGTTTCATTCGGGCATCTTTTATAAAAGTTGTTGAACATGCGCATTCCAAACCCTAGCAATCCTACTATGCTTGGAATGCACCGATTTCTGAAAGCCATATTTATTTTGCGTCTTGCAAATGACAGTGGAATGCCGCCAACCTATAAAACTCGTCGCATTGGCATGTGGTAAACAGCAGAAAAACTCTGAAGTATGCCATGTCTGAACAATGACGCTATTCACTTGTAGATGAGTGACATTCCCTTTTTAATTATACAATAAATGCCCATTTTAAAGTAATCTCATGACCTCGAAACGGCTTCCATAAAGATAGTAAATGTGCTTAGCCAGTTCTTCATAAAAATATGTCCAATTGACTGCGAAATATAGTCGCCTATATTCAAGGTCAATTTGTTCTAAGTAGCGTTTTGTGACCTGTCGCATAGGATGAAGTAGTTACTGCGGTTTTGCGAGTTAATAATGTTCGAAATAAAAATGCACGTCACTAAGTAGCCGTTTAGCTGGCAGTGAAAGGCTATTTGGAGGACAATAAAACAAGGTTGTAAGCATGCCAGTCACATAAAAAGTGGCCTATTATTTGGGATATCAACTTTATCAGACATTTCCTTAAGCGAGTTACCGAACCGAACAACTGATCATTTGGAATAGCGGTACGGTGCATGACTGGATATCCTACCTTGATGTGTTTAAAAACAGGTGAATCGATACCAGCATGATGCATGTCCTATTTGCCAAGTGGTGAAGACCTGACTGGTTTCCCGTGACGCGGATATCACTAGATATAGGCTTCATTAATTATCTGCAAAGCGTTGCTAAAAGGTCTGTGACTTACGGATAACCCATGGTGCAATCGAGCTGTAAGAATATAGCGTCGATTTTGCCATTTACTTAGACAATGATTGTCGTTAGAAAGAAATATTCGGTCTTTTAAGCAAGATAAGCATGCCCTCAGTACCGCTTCAATAGAGTACCTGTTGACATATATAAGTTACCTGCAAAGCCCCATCTATTATGTGCGATTGAGGGCGTTTACCGCACCGTTCATATGAACATCATATGTTCATCACATAGCCATGTAGCCATGTAGCCTGTCAACAGCAGTAACCAAAGCTTAACCCATTCTCCCTAAGCCAACTTTCAGTTAAGCATCGAATACCTGCACATACCAGATTAGACATTTCGAACGAGCAAACATCTTTCATCAATCATATTCTCGCGATTAACATTTATCTGGTTAAATTGTGTGATTGAATGCAGCATTGAGGCATTCGAACCTATTTGGAGCCACTATAATAGTAGTTTCGTCAATGACCACATTCCATCTTTTCTCGTCAATGCACCATAGCTTCTAAATCTGCAATGACTACTACAATATAGACCATTGGACTACTCGTGAGAGATATAAATTGCGCGTAGAAACCAGCGCGGAGGACAAGTGCTAAAAGCGGTCAAAGGTTACAATAAAACAAAAAGGAGCCATAACGGAGCGCATTGGTGGGTACGGCTCGAGCAAACAATGGCTTGAAAAAGATATACAGTGACCGCTCATTGGTAGTTTAGTATGTTACTAAATGCTTTCAATTTTCGTTTGATGAGAAGAAGGTATTAAACAACGTTTCCGGTTGTCAGATGTGATGTATCACACAATAGTGGTTATTAGACAAAAAGATCAAACAAAACAAACATTACGATACACGAAATGCGTGCATGACGTCTATTGTACCATGGTAGTCTTCTCATTGAGACAAACTGAAAGAGCTGCGTAAATATGGTTGCATCCGCAATGCTCTCGGTATCTCATTTAACTTAACCACGCGTGGTTTTGAGACATTGTTTGACGTCTTTTTATATTCTTAGATGGCAAAACACTGTTTCTGGTCGGTTAGAATACATCAAGTATTTATGTCAATATCGTGATATTGCGCAATTACACGTAAATGCTTGTAGCCTGAAACGATCAGTCTTCGTTTGGTACTGCAATATCCGCCAATATACTGGGCAAAGCCCTATTTTAAAGGTAGTGCTATGATCAGTATCGTCCACGTTTGATTACTTTGAGAGGATATTTGCATGAAGGAATATTTAATAAAGAGATATAATTTTACCGATAGATAGGTGATATGTAATCGAACGATCCACATTCGGTTGAAGCAATGCGTTGTTAATGAATAATCTTTATTCATAGCATATTGAATCTTAAACTTTAATCAAAAACATAATAAAAACCAGCCCAGGAAAATTCTGAATTGTGTCACATTTTAGGTGCGATTCCATCTAGGAGGTAACCATCTATATTTAGTAGACAAGACCTTTAGTGTATCAATATCCTTGAGAGCATAGGTCAACTCATGTAAGGACGGCTAGGAGAGCTGTCCGCTGTCAAGGTCAAATGAGATTCTTATATCCAGGGAGATTCGTCTCAAATATAATCACATTCTGGAATCTAGTGGATGCTATGAATAAGCTTATGATGTCACATGTATTGATATGTTGAGTCTGCAAATGTTGCATGCTGTTGCAGAACCATGTCAGCCTGCATACCTTTCGGACTGATAGATATGGTGGCAGAAGAGGGGAATTGGTGTTTTGAGAGTTTCAAATGAGCACGTCAACTCTACAGTGCCAGGTGATAAGGCATTGCATATGTTCTAAGGTGAATGAAGGCGCTGACGCTATTAGATATATTGCATCCTGCTGACTATTTCAATGCATACATGGTCATGGAAAATTATGTTTCGAATGTACACTGCACCAATTTCTCTTTTCCTCTAACATCACCGCGGAAAATTTCGCCAGCCCATGAACGTTACATTTTGGGCAGTAATAATCAGGTCGCCATTCCTGTTCTGTTTTACTGAACCTGTACTTAATTACTTCAACTCGCACTTTCGTATGCTTAAATTTTTCAGTTTGCTGGTTGGCATTCAATTTACATGCTAAGATTATTATCAAATTACTCGAAATCTTTTTGTAACTGAGCATGCATCTGCTATGTTTAAAAGATAACGAGAATTTTTTTAAATAACCCAAATCTGAAACCATGGTGTCCCTCTTAGTAAATTGTACCGAAGATGCAGCCTGCTTTATCTTATTCATATGAGCGTATATGGTGTAAAGCGAGCTGCAATAGAGGCAAGTGCGCTGATTATGGGGATGAAAAAATATCACACACAATCAGACATCTACGTCTTAAGAATACGTGAGCATATTTCACGATGGTCTTTTCATTGCGCCGATGGCAGCATTAATTGCTCTTGTTGGCCTGCCATATTACCTATCTGATGACCTTTTCCTATAAAGTAGTATAGGAAATGGCGGGACCAGCGCAGAGGGGACGAATTTGAGACCACCCACCCACCAAAGCAAATCGCCCACACCCCAGATATCCCACCAGCCAGCAACCATCATTCCAACGGACTAAGTTAGGGGAGCCATGAGTCGCGGTGGGCAGGGAGCCACGAGTCGCAGGGGGAAGGGGCAGGCAGCCATGAGTCGCAAGGGAACCATCAGCTAAGAGACCTAGCAGGCCACGAGGCGCAGGTGGGGATTTCGTCGTGACTTGATTTTTGTCATTTTTACACCCTTTTAAACAAACAGCGCAGTATAGGTAATGATGACGTCTCACAGCACACGCGCCCGAAAGGCCCAAGCTGACTATGCTGAAATCCACGGCACAGCCCTACCACCCTACCCACGTTCGAAAGTCGCCATCGCAGCATTCGAAAAGAAAAACGCATTCGACAGGACGTACAAGGAGAACCAAGTCCAACCACTTCCCCAGTGCCGACCCCACAGCCACGTCTGGTCTGAGGTGGTAAAAGCGCCGGCTCCACGTCCAAGGTAAGCCTCCATAAAACCAATTCCTCGTCCAAGGACAACCACCAGACCAGTTCCAACCCCCCGCCTAAGGTCTACTACCACGTGACCCAGACCAGTCCCCACCCCCCACCTCAAATTTAGGAGAACCAAGCGGGCCATCAAGAACCAACTGCGAGGATGGGTCATGAACGTCCCCAAGGCTCACCCCTTTGCCTCAGACCTCGTGATCTTCCAGAAAGGCATGCAACCCCAGGTTCGTAAAGTTCTGGCCGAGGAGCTGAACCTGCTAGGTGGCCTCAAAACCCAGCTCGCAGTCAAAGTAAATCTGTACAAGACCGACAAAGATTGTGGCACGGATTACACAGAGCCAGTCCTACGAAACAAGCAGCAGGTGGTTCTAGGCAAAGAAGACATCAAGGTACAGCATCCAGTGGCTCAAGGATAAGCTAGAGGGCTCAAGCGTGTCCTACCCAACCCCAGTCGCCCACGTTGGAAAAATCGTAACCGCTCTCACCAGAGGCCTGAACGTATTTGGCTGGGACGGAAAAGCTGTCATGGTCTACCGAATCAGCAAACTCCCAGGCAACTGCATAAACCTTATGCTCATCAAGAAAGACGGCCTGTGTCACTACACCTGGATCAAGAACCTGAACCGCCTCCTCTACAAACAGACAAAGCATCAACACTGCAAGTTTTTCTGCGAGCGCTGCCTCCACGGGTACACAACCGAGAAGCTGCTCCTGGCCCACAAGCTCGAATGTGCTGGCGTAGGCCAGACTGCCGTGCGAGTAGACATGTCTGAGGAGAGGAAAAACATCCTATCCTTCCAGAACTGGCAAAAGCAACTTCCAGCCCCCTACGTCATCTACGCCGACTTTGAGGCCCTCAGAGTGAAGCTTCCAGGACCGGCCCTCAATCCAGAAAAGAGCTATGACTCCCATCTCCAAATGCAAGGCATAAGCATGGTAGAGGGAGACATCAACTATATACCCAATAATATGAAGAAGTACATATCTCTATCCCTCGGACAGCTCCGCTTCATAGACAGCGCACAGTTCCTTCTGGCCTCTCTTGACAAGCTTGTCCCGAACCTGAGGAATAAGAAGTACGTACTCCACAACAGGAATCTCAAACTGTATCTAGCCCTGGGCATGAGGCTGACCAAGATCCACCACGCCCTATCCTTCACCCAAAGAACCTGGATGGAACCCTACATCCAGAAGAACACAGATCTCCGCAAGGCCACAACCAGCGACTTCGAGAAGGACCTATACAAACTAATGAACAACTCCGTCTTCGGCAAAACTATGCAGAACCTCTGCAAGCGGGTTGACGTGAAGCTGGTCCGAGTTGCAGACAGCAACAAAATAAGAAAGCTCATCGCGAGCCCTGCCTTTGCCCGCCAGAAAATATTCGACAACGACCTGGCCGCCATCCACATTCACAAGGCCCACCTGGTACTCAACCGCCCAGTCTACGTGGGGATGTGTATCCTCGACCTATCCAAGCACCTCATGTACGACTTCTACTACAACACCATGAAGCCCCGGTAAGGCTGTGATCTCACCCTACTCTATACCGTCACCGACTCCCTCCTCCTGGAGATTCGCACACCAGACATCTACGCCGACATGAAAAAAGACAGTGACTTATTCGACACCAGCAACTTCGACCCAGCCCACCTACTCCACAGCAACGAGAACAAGAAGGTTCTAGGAAAGATGAAGGACGAGTGCGGTGGTCTCCTCATCAAGGAGTATGTAGGCCTGCCCCCCAAGATGTACTCCATCCTGGTGTCCACCCGGGAGGAAATCAAGAAAGCATAGGGCGTAAAAAAGGTAGTGGTCAAGAAACACCTGCGCCACGCCCAACACCTTGAGTCGCTGTTCGACCAGAAGCGGTTCCTCCGTGTGATGAACATTCTCCGAAGTGACAGTCACAAGATATATGGGCTGCACGTCAACAAGGTGTCTCTATCCCCCTTTGATACAAAGCGATGAATAGCTATGGGCAGTGTACACACCCTAGCCTACGGGCATAGCCGAACCCAGGCCTACCACCCAGCGTAGACCGCCCGCAGACGGGGTGTATCGTATTCAACCGTGGGTGTATCCTCACCTTCCACCTACGACCGGCCACTGAGGGGTGATGGTGAACTTCCCCCATCACTGTTGGACACCTCTCCCTCACCACTGCCTGACACCTCTTCCTAGCCCTCCGCAATCAGGAGGTCATCCACCTTCTCACATATGCCGGCTAAAGTGAGACGGGTTGTGGCCTGGGGAGAGCGTAAAGGAGTGGTCTTACTGGCCTGAGGGGGGTTGGGAGCGGCACTGACCGGCGGACGTGGGAGCTTGGTCTTCTTAGCTCGAGAAGGTTTATCTACCATGCCTTCCTCAGTCATACCAGTCTCAACGTGAGTCGCCATCCGGGCCTTCCTGCCTTCAAGCCTCTTCTTCTTCCTCATGAGGTTGTGGTTAACCTTTCGTATGCACAATCCATACATAATTTTAGGTTAATTTTAATACCCTTCTGGCACTCTACACAAAGTCGATTTACAATCCCCTGCTTAATCTTAAACCTATGCATTGCGCAAAAGTCAAACTTACAGGGCCTGTCACAAGGTTCTCTCTTCCCGAGTAATATCAAGGGGCACTTTCCAGTTGCTTCCATTACTACCTATCTGCCTTTTGTTTGATTGGTAATACCGTCTGGTGGTAACAGGGTATCGGGCGGCACAACAAGCAGCTGCTCCTTTACAAAACCACGGAGTGGTCCATCAAACAAATAGTATAGTACAGGCTCACCAGATGTAGTGACAGAGCATCCTATCCGGTAAACATCGAGTGACCACACCAGGTCAGTGGCCCACCGCCGGTGGTCTTGCTCGACCTCACCAGGCTGGTAGAGGTAGCGAACGCCAACATCAGAGGGAGGCTTTTGCTCTTTGACCCCAAGCGGGCGCCCTGGTGCGACTGCAGAGGGCTTTTGTACAACTCGTTTTGCCTCTATACCATCTTTAGGTTTTTTCCAGTCAAGCGGGTCACCTCATTATTTATCGCAGAGACTACACCCTGCAGTCGAGAAACCCACTCAGTCGATCGTTTTCCAGTATCCTGTAACTCTACGGCATACAGGAGTCCAAAGAGTTGCTCAACAATGGTGCGGTTAAAGCGTTCTACTATACCTTGGTCTCGATGGATATTCACTCGGCCGCGCCTGACTGATACTCCATGTTTTTCTAACAGCTGATTCGCTGCTCCCATCAACCACTGTGAGGGCATACTTGTAAGTCCAGCGCTTTACAACGTCATGAGGAAGAAATAAGAGATCGGCTTGGTGAACCTCATTAGGGACAGGGACATCAAACTTTGGTCTGGGAATGTGTTTTGGCACTGGCAGGTAGATTTGCCATATAGCTTGCCTTGTTTTCCACACCCTGGCAACTTCCTCAGAAACCCTCGATTCTGTTGCAAGCATTTTGATAGCTGTAATGCCTTTCCAGTAGCCCTTAGGACTATAGTAGATCTTTTGCATGCGACGATCCATACAAAGTAAACGTCCGAGTCTCCAAATGACCTATTTAGCAAGCCTGTATGCAACCCGCCCAGTCGCAGCCATACCCAGTATAATGAACGCCACCTCACGCCCTTTTTGACCATCTGAGGGCTCGTAGAAGTCTGAAAGCTGCGGCTCAGAGTCCAGCTTGTCAACGGATTTACCCGTCAAGATGTAGTACTCGCGCATAGCCTCATTCACATCCCGAAAAGTATGCTCGGCATGTCCCTGGCGGTGGAGTTGCTCATTGATGAAGTCTAAACGCACAGTTCGCTTCTTGGCCCATGCTGCCTGAGCAGACTGAAGCTGCTCGATTGCCATATCATGGCACTTACGTTCCGCGTCTACTTAGCTGCTTCGTAACTTAGAGAATAAAAAGTTGCTCCCAGAGAACGCAAGGGCGTTAACAAAAGCACATCCAACAAGCAGCGCGATTGTGGCCATTACTTCAATATATCAACTGGTAAGATTCCTTGTTTAATTAGCATATTCTTTGTAGACATGGCTAGTGATACATCGGCTACAGCCATAGCCAGGTCGCGTGGGGTGAAATCAAGACGTGGAGTCCCGCCACCCAGAAGCATCTTACTAAGTCTGGCATAACCTATTGATATACTGCACCGTGGTACAACGCGTTGATGAGCATTTTTCCATCAGTAATTGGTGTTGTCATCTTATTCCATGTAAAACTGGGTTCTTTAAATGAGCGTCCGAAGGTGCTGACTTTGCTGGCTCTCCCCTAACCACAGCCTGTTTAGGGGGGAGGCCACTAGTCTATGCCTGTTACAATACAATGCTAGTCCAAACACCCCTAATCCGCCAACAAACAAAGGTGATGTCGCCCACGCCTGCCAAGACGAACCCATCTGCCCTTCGGCGGACCTCCCTTCACCGGGCTGGGGGGCAGGAGGAGGGGGCCGATTTGAAGACTGTAGGGCGGACTTAGCCTCCGGCAGCTCTCTCAGAAGTCTATTTTGATTAGCTTTTCGAGCCGCAGCGCCCTCTTGGCCTGCCTCAACCTTAGTAGCGTCTTTTGTAGGTCTCTCCTTTGGTGCAGGTTGAGGTTGATGCGCAGGCTAATCACTATTCACCGCCATTATCTCTCGATTTGCGTTCTCCATATTACATACTAATTTTTAGTGCCTCCAATTGACAGCACCCAGACAGGTCCTCTGCAGGAGGGGTGTCTGACGGCCGGTCCCGGATGGCGGGGGGGCTCACTCCAAATTGGCAGTGCTTGGCGGTTGTTAGGGCTGGGGTAAGCGGAGCCAACATCATACCATAGCGATTATAAAGTTCACATGTGGCAGTTCTTAGCGCGTGCCCGACAAACGGGTCAGTCTTGAGGTCCGTAATCAGATTTGGCTGATGTTCTGGGGGGATTGGCAGAAACATACAAGCAACGCTAGAAAACTGTTGGAGAACCGACTGCCCCAGAGTCTGTGTTATGCTAGCGCCCAGCCGAGCCTCATATTTCACATAGAGCTTTGTAATCTCTTCATCGGACATTGATTAAATCTTTGCAATCTACCGGTGCTGATCGTTGAGGTACTGACGGGCCTGACCCCCAGCTTTGACAGCAGCAAGCCTATCTCTCTTAGGAAGACATATCTTCACCAGCGGTGCAGCGGGGTTCTACTCGCTCAGACTGCGTCCTGTTCAAGGAGTTGATCAATAATGGTATCAGGATCCACGAATATACGAAACACCTTCGAAGTCTAATATATTGCACTGCTTCCCAGATGAAGAAACCTAAATTGTTTACTGAAACAGCGTCTGCTATTAAAGCCAATATCACCTCAATTGACAGCATATCCAGTGGGTTGATCAGTCTTCAGCAGAAGTTTTGCGTGCTTGGTCTTTGCTAGTAGATGGCGTACTGTGGTACGTTCCTCAATCGTTTGAATCACATCATTCTATCGTAGGGCGTCTTCAAACGAGTCACGATCCTTGGTATAGAAAAGTGCCATCCAACGGGTCTGTTCACGTAAATCCTTCAGCACAGAGTTGAATTTCTGGGTGAGGACCCAGACACTTTGCTGCGCATGGCGGCCGCTAAAGGCCAGTTGGGATAACATGTATTTCTTCGTGGTTAGGGCCTTTGTTGCCGAACAGTCATCGATGATGTATGGGGGTAGGCTCACCCTTGAAGCAGTGGTAGAAAGCCCTCAAGTGTTCGTGGAGTCGCTCCCCGGGGTCAACCACGTACACCTCTGAATCTTTCCACACCCACAGCGTGTCTGATAGGCCTCGTTGAAACGTATGGAAGGGCAGATAGTTACAATATGCTCGAAGGCACCGAAGAAGGGCCCTCCAAGTAGGTCGAGGATGAATGCGGTTTTCCCACACCCTGTCTGCCCACAAACAATTGCCGAACAGGGACCATCTGGAAATGTAAACTCAGTTTTCGGTTTCATCAAATCCTAGTTAGTAGACTGCGCTGACGAACCTGCCATCTTTAATGTTAAGCTGTGCATCCATAACAATATACATATAGATGTTCAATGCACCGGCCACCTCTGCTTTTTTTGTGATCTGAATGGTGACACCCTCAGACGCATTCTCCACGGCCCTACCACTACCATGCAGCTGGTCGTCATCACTCGTCCTTAAGTCGAGCCACAGAGCATACGTACTGGTTAGGTACTCTCCTAGGGACACGTCCGATAATGCTAAGTCTTTTACTGCTATTGCTACACTGGGGTCTCGTTTACTCGTTGCTGCAAATGCCTTCTTCACCTCGCCCTACTGCTGGTAGCCACGCATGCCCTGGGCATAGAGCTGATTGGGGATGCCCTCAATGGTCACCTCGACCTTCGTAATTTTGGGTTGTAGAAAGAGGCGCCGTGGGGGTCTTCAAAGAGCAGTAGGATGCCCTTCATGCTGCGAGCAGGCACGTTCAGATTGATGTTCCACAGTTTATCTCTTTTATTGTATTCAAGCTTCCTGTGATGAAGAACTCGGTCATACAGAATCGAGAGTCGACCTGTGTACTGGGTGCGTATTATGCGGGCCAACTGTGTTTGGGTAACCATACATACTCCAGCGAGATGCCATCAATTTTGTAGCTGGCAGTGGTGTCGCCTGTTGCGTGAATTACGTGGTTGTAGTCATTGAACGTGAGCTCGTATTCCAGTCGTTCATCAAGCGCGCTCTGGTAGAACGGCATGTGGCTCTCCAGGAGTTCATGGTCCAGCGGAACCTGTTACTATACATCGCTACGGCCTTGTCCTCTTCCTCTGTCTCATCTTTATCTCCTGCCCCCCACTCGTATCTTAGTTGTGTTTCTGTCATCTGATGTGTCAATGCCCTGGTACTGAAGGCCCTGTCTCTCCTGTGCAGTCCGCCACAAGTCGTGGTAACAGTGATACACATCGCTGTCATCAATGGACATGACCTCATTGCCAGAAATCTTGATTGTCAATTTCTTAACCACGGCGCGACCCAGGTTTTGCACAAAGCTGCGGTTAACTTCAGTCGAGGTCAGCGTGATTGTAAAGGCCAGCGGTGCTGTCCCTGGAACAATGACGTCTTCTGCACCTAGATTGGGGAAGCGAACCAGCAGTTGTTAGTGTTACACACTCTTGTACTAAGGCCCCGCTTTCACTTCAAACAATAGCTAGCAAAAAGGGGCCTAAGGCCGTCCGTGATGGTTTGGGGTTCACTGGGTTGTCCCGAAAAGCAGTGTCACGAAAGGAAGCAACAGCCCTTCAAGGCGTTGACAAAGCAGCTGCTAAAGCTGCAGAGAATTTAGAAATGAGGGGCCCTGAAGCCATTTCCGGGACGGGGGGTGGCGTGGAAGAAACAAGCTTAAAGAGGACGTTCATAATACCATTCAAGACCTAGGTACACAAACAGACAACGAACTACTCCTCAGAGAGCTTATAGGACTTGACAAGACTATGCAGACCCAGAGGGTGAGCTGGTCGACAACTTAGCTCAGATAACTGAGATAGAAAAGGATATGGCAGCTCGGAAGGTATGGTTGGATGAGAGGGGGAGGGGTGATAGTGGCTCATGGAGATTCCAAGCAACTAAGCTCGTAGATCTTCAGGAACAGCACCGTGTCCGTGTTGAGGCTGCATCTATAAACCGCGAACATCTGCAAACCCAGATTAACCGCATCAGGGACACGATCGATAGAATTCTTAACGAGGACAAGACGCTGGCTGAGCGCGTGCGCAACCTGTTCCGGGAGCAAGGTATAACGATCGCCTCCATCCTCACTGCGGTTGGATTTGCAATCTCGACCCTGGTAGTTGCTTTGACGGGCGGAGGGAGCACTAGTCCAGCCCCGGCACCAACGCCCCAGGTTAAAGGAGTGGATTAAAAAACAGCTGAACTCCTTGGCAAACGCCCTGAAGAGCCTAGCCAGTAAGGCAGCAGCCGCCCTTCCAGGAATCATTGGCTCCATCGTAGCATGGCTGCTTACGTCAGCTGCAAAGGTGGCTGGTTGGATGGCAGAACATGTGTGGGCTGCAGCTGTTGCGGTGGGGGGAGTTATCCTACTGATACTCCGAGACCTACTACGTAGCAAACCAAAGCACAGCTAAGCCTATAGTGATTCCGCATACAATAAGAGCGGTTTTCTCATCCTCGTGTGCAGATTGTGGAGCAGCTGGTGGAGGGTCTTCCGCGGCAGGTGGAAATTCCCACGATGGTGCTGCGGGCAGGGTATCAAAGCTTCCTCTGTCTGGAGGTACAGCAACCGTGTTGACATCAGTATTGCTGCCGATTTGCTGTTCCTCAGTTGCAATGATAATCAGGTTGTTGTACCCAGCAACGTGTCCAATGGCGAGGCTCATATCAGACGGAGCCACGTACATGCCCGTTCCAAACACATAATCAACCTTTGAGGAGGCATTCTGGAGGACGATGGATGGATGATGGAATGTCCACTGCAGAGTTGATGGCATCCTCAACGTTGGCCTGAAATTGCTTTTGGGCATCAAAGGACGTTTCAACACCTAGTATCTCTGAGCGGGTCGGGCCTGAGCTCCAAGAAATGCCCAGACATAGGTCCAAATGCTGTCGTTAATCCGTGCGATACCTGGGGCGGTGAACCCCCCTGATTTATCCAGGATGTAAGTACTCCAGACGGTGTTTGCTCCATCTTGGTCTTGCTTTATAAAATCAATGTGCAGCTTGCCACCCTGGAAAACAAAGCCGTTGGTTGATTTCTCAAAGGTTTGCCTAACGGATTCGTATAGGTGGGTGTTTCCGTAATGAGTGATCACCCGCACCTCGTGTGTTTTAGGGTCGGTGAAGTAGACCCGGTGTAGGCCCTGGTTACCGCCCTTTATCCTCCCTTCGCTGTTTTCGCCAGCCCCAAACTCGTGACAGAGCTGGTGGTAGATTCTCTTGTCAAAAGTGTTGTTGGTGGCCGACCATGTGGCGTCGTCCGGGAGTGCAATTCAAGTCTCCGGATGGCATAGTAGACGTGGGACCTGTAGAGGTTACTTAGTGGTGGGGAGTTAGATCTGAGGTAGTCCAGGGCAGAAACTTCGCAGTCGCTTGTTGCGCACCATACAACAAAGTTTACCTGGTTCTGCCAGTATTGCATGTGGTTGGTTCTCCAGCCAACTACAAGGGTGTCGTCGATTCTATTTGGCACCAAGTATTTATCAAAAAGGTTAGAGAACTCTACACCAAACGCATCTGTGATATTATCCGATTTTACCTGGATGAGGAGGTGTGTCAGATCCTCGCGGGCAATATGGGTTACATATACCGGCCCGTTTTTGTACGTTTTATTCGTATTGAAACTAAAGGCTTTTTTATTCATAGTGCTATGTATCACACTCTGTCAAATGTTCAAAGCGGCGACGCTGTGTCCCTGCAAAATCCTATTGACAATAGTGCAGGTGATCTATACGTAGGTATTAGGTCAATCACGAATACTGTGGGCTGGTATAACATTGAATCAGGGGTGCCCCTTGTATGGCTGCCAGCTGATTCTGGCCCAGAGGGGATATAACTTTACATTCTCACACTGGCCTCTGGAGCTTCAAGCGTATACAGGAGAAAATTGAATTTATAGGTCGGGATATCGATCTTAATTTGGAGGTTGATGATTCAACAGGGATTGTTACCCGCTCAGTTTCTAATTCTGGGGCTTTACGATGTGGCGGTGTGTTAAAAATGTAAGGTCTTGATACCAGTCTGGGTGAAGGATGAATTTCTACAGGGTTTTACAAAGGCGTTCGACCCATGAACTTTAGCATCTTTAACCCACTTTATGTCCACTTCGATCAAGTCAGTACCACGCACAACATACTTGATGGTGCGCCCACTACGCTTCCTGAAGTTGTGGGTTGTGGGGACGTCTCTTTCGGTGATATCATAACCACAAACACCGCTAATCCTGTGTTAAAACGTGTTACTGTCGGAGCTGTGAATGAGTTAAAGGCTCAGCTAAGAGATAGTAAGGGACGTATATTGAACAACCACGACCTTCCTATTGGTGTTGTTCTTCAATTTAGAAGATGTCAATAAAGGCGAGTATTTATGGAACTCAACTGAAAACGGATCAGGGCGCCGACCTCTCCGAATACGCAACAAAGACCTATGTAGACTCACAAAAAATGGATAAAAGTGGCGGCACTATGACTGGAGACCTTGAAATGGGAGATAATAAAATCGTTCAGTTGGGAGACCCAATATCGCCAACGGATGCTGCTAATAGCAAGTATGTTGATGACAGACACAGACAGCATCGCAGTGACTTGAGAGAACACATAAGCTCCCAAACGAAACATCTCATTACTATATGGGCAGAAGCAAGTGGCCCCCTTCGCAGAGGATATGAGTGGTCGTTTGGCCATGGGGCTAGGGGTCGAGACTCACAAGACTCAAGCTGTGGATATACCATGTTATCCAATGGTAGGATCATTCGTATGGGGTTGTCTTCTGGTGTGGGTGCTGACACTGCTGCTATAACAGTCGTTCCTGTTATTAATGGAACGAATCAAGCGATAGGAATAAGTAAGCCTGCTGACCAACGGGCTTTTGTAATATCTTTAGACCAGCCTTTGCAGCTAGAACAAGACAACGTTATTAACTTTTATGCAACCACTCAAAACAGGAGGGCGACTTGGTCTGTAGTATCACTCCTAATTGAACTTGACTTATAGACTTATGTGCCTATAACGGTAGTATGAAACAACACTCGCCTATTCCTCCGGAGCCGGTTGAATGAGATCAGCCTCAAGAAGCAGTACCTTGAGAAAGAGATTGAAAAATATTGTGCTATGTACAAAAAACAAAGGTGTGCAGTAAACTCGGTGGACGCAGTAGACACTGTTTTAGTTGCTGTTGGTATGTGTCTTGGCGCAAGTGGTGTGGGTCTGATGTCTTCGGTGGTTGCTGCCCCTATTGCTACAGTCTTGGGTGCTACGGGGGCCGCTTGTAGGCTGGTTACGATCGCAGGAAAAGTCATCAGCCGGCGGCTGTCGCAAAAGGTAAAGAAGCATGACCAGATTCAAATTCTAGCACAGAGCCAACTAAACACGGTTACAGATATTATTTCGGCGGCGCTTGAAGATGGCTTTATCTCAGACAATGAGTTTAAGCTCCTTTCGGCCGAGATCGAAAAATATACTCGAATGAAAAGCGACATTAAGGCTAAGACGTTGGCTACCCCCCTCACCACCTAGGCCGACGGGGGTTGCAGGAGGTGATCGTGCCGCGGTAATTGCAGCCGACCTACTGACCATTTAAAGAGTGGTGTTTGCTGGGTATATTGGAGGTGGCGATAAAATCTTTCTGCAAAGATCATACCGGAGTCAAGGAAAATACAGACCAGTGGGAGACCACGAGGAAGGGCTGCGTTGGAGGAAGTGACTTCTCCGCCATCATAGGGCAAAACTACTTTAGCAGCTATAGTAAAAAGCTGACTGAAAAAACCAGCAACGAGGGTGTTCGCTTTAGCGCGCCCTACCTCTGGGGTCAGACTTTCGAGGAGGTTGCAATTGCGGTATTGGAGAAGGTGTACGACACCAAGGTCTACGGAAATAATATCTATATTGAGGGCGGCGCAACGGCCTACTCTCCGGATGGCTTTTGTGTGCTCCCGATCCAGTGGGCTGGGGTGACCGTGGGTGGGGTGGATGCTGTCTGTCGGGGGCATCCTGAGGAGGTTGTGCTGCTCGAGATAAAGTGCCCCTACAATGGGAGGGTGATTCCGAAAATGCATAAGCCTCAGGTTCTGTAGGGGCTGCACCACTGTCCGGTGGTGACTATGGGTGTTTGCCGACTGCGTCTTCAGATTGTGCTCCTACGAGGACCTGGGGAGGGCTGAGGCGTACAACCAGGTGTATCACAAGGATCGGAAGAAGTATAGGGAGAATGTAGCCTCCCTAACTTAGTCCGTTGGAATGATGGTTGCTGGCTGGTTAGATATCTGGGGTGTGGGCGATTTGCTTTGGTGGGTGGGTGGTCTCAAGATCGTCCACTCTGCGCTTGACCCGCCATTCCCTATACTACTTATAAAGTCATACGAAAATCACAATCCCGTGAAGAAACATGAATGGATAATCGATTTTTGAATGTGGAATGATTTTCACTATAGGGCAAATGTTGCCCAATCGCATGACAGTTTTTTTTTCACAATACATGAAAGGGTTTGACCAAAAATGAGCTCGATTTTTCGGCTCTTCGGCTCGTCTTCCGTGTTCGTAATGATTTTACGCACTGATATAACTTGCTACTGGTATGCCATTGACGGCATTATCGCATGCAGTTGTTTGTCACCCACAATTGTGCATTAGCGGCTAATTTATCGCCTAGGATTCATTTGTGGTATGCGACAAACTATAAAGGAATTTCAAACGTCATTACAAACATATTCGTTACTTTCTTTACTTAATATTTCTGTTCTTGCAATGATAAGCTCATTAATATTCAAGGACGACCCAGAGAAATATCTATCGATGTATATGGACCTTTTGAGAGGTGAATAAAGCCCCATGACAGACACCTCAATAAAGCCCACCTCAGCTATTTAGAACAAATGAATTTTAATTTGGGTAAGTGCAGATTGAGAATGAGACGTCGTTCTGCATCATAACGTTACGTTAATGATACTGGTAATGTTATATGACATCGTGATAAGGCGGCCAGTCACAAGAGTACGCTGGATGCTTCTCTCGGACGGATAATGTCCACTAATTAAACGTATCACGAACACAATCCGTTATCGACAGCACATACAAAACTGCGCTGCACACTTGCGCATGTGATGTTAACCTTATTGGTAATATAAGCAGGCAACTCCTAAGTTCCTGTCAAGTTATTTCGGTCACTTTGTCAAACGATTGTCGTAGATAAATAAACAAATATCTTTGGTAACACCCTTACGCCATCTAATAGACAATATCCGTGACTTATATTCATGATGTACTTGTAATGGGTACATGTGTCGTTTCCTGAAGAAATCGATTAGCAATTTATTCAGGCAGCAGTGTAAGATAATGTGTGCATGTTCTAGTGAGAATAAGCTTCCAATGGGCCCGGTCAATTATTTAACTGTCTTCAGTCATCAAACAGTTGCGCATGATTATGAAAAATATTGTTTAAGCCGTGCTTACATAAAAGTCACAGATCTACAGAAGATATACCAATATTCGTCATATAATATTTATGAGATTTGTACGAGACTTAATATGGTGGGCTGCAAGATATAAACTACCCTTTTGCTGAGCACGTACATCTATTGACTACATTGTTGCCCTACAAACATCAACAATACATGTTTTGCAATAATGTTGTCACGATTTTCAGTGCTGAATTACTCGACCAATTTATTGGCAATTCACACATGTGTGAACGATAGATTTAGAGGAAGCTTTGAGGGCGCTAAAGTCGATGTATCTGTGATGATTGCGCGTCTCCCGTTCCAATAAAAAGCTTATGTGAAACATGTGAATACAACAACTTATCTTTGATATCAATATCATGGCAGCATGAATTTAACTCCTGATCGGTCTAGCAGGACTGTAAGTCCATGAATGTTGCTAATTTTGCTAATGATGGGATCAATACAGCATCAATATTAGAATATATTATCAATTATGTTCTAAAATAGTTGAATGATTATTTTGTCACTTCTTTAGTAAGACGTAGAACCACACCATCAGCATGTGACCGCGTTGCATGTGGCAAAGAACATTGGATATTATTTATTGGAGCTCTCATGAAATCCGCTTTCTGTTAGAGCATCTCTTCCGCTCAACAATATACCCGTATGATAACCCTAACATAAGCGAATAACGCGGTTAATGCATGCCAGATGAAATTGTATGTGATAGCAACTATGTATGCATTTCTAAGCATGACAAATTTCACAAAGCAATCTCAGTTTATTGGCGATTTTGACTCGGAATTTGACTGAATCGGAACGACAAAGGTTTGTTTGAAGAAAATAAATTTAATGACTAATTAGTAATCTCCTCTAGCACATATGATCTGAGTAATGTTTCTAGTAGTTAAATTATCGCGAGGGTAGCGAAAGGATACCTTAATGACCATCCATATGACATCATGTGAACTATACCTCACCTGCGTCATTACATTAGGGCATAATGTGGATGCTGATATTAAAACAATACACACCAGCTGTCATGCCTCCCGAGGTCGACCTGTAGGCTGGTGCTAGTTTCTAACAAAAGAAGATGCAACAAAGCACTAGCACTTGAATAACGGTCATAACCTTGTAGCACAACAGTAAAGGGTAAGTCCGAATAGGACTCACATTAACGATGCTGGCGTTACAGTGCCAAGGATAGGCTATGTGCAAATCTCAAATGTTAACATCTATTGATTACTGTTAAGACCAACATTACCGATGCAACTATGTAATTGCACTCTAACATAAAGTCAGATAGCTGCCTGCGTTAAGTGAATAACTAGTTGTACAACTAGTGCGCCTCGCAGGTCCATGATCATTGGCCAAGGGAAGCAAGCCTTCCCAATTATTCACCCCAACATGTTTATGTCGTTTCACAAGAACTAAGCTTGCCAAGACTGTTACCACAATGATTCAGGACACTTCTTATGCACTGCTCATTCGGCAATATTTATGACTACTATGTCGTTAACAAATTGTTAGTGTAATACTACATCTGCTTATGATCAGTAACACGCTCCATGCATCTGGAGCATGTCCCTAATGCAATAATTCAGAAACAAAACTACACTTAGTGCTCCTCCCATCGAAATCGGGTGACGGAATTCAAAGAGGATATTGCTCCGTTCGGAAGTGTTTTGTAAAAACTTTGGCCTGTATGCTCTAACTCGTATAGGAATGCATGGTGAATCGCGCCCTTGTACATGATTCCATTATATGGCGCATGATATTATTTCAACAGCACGTGACTCATGATAGACTGAATAAGCCAACTGAGACGCTTTTTGGGCCATAGAAAGTGTAACAAAATGTTGCAAAAGTGAATGTGTAAAACCTGAAAACTAGAGAGCCATCTGATATTCAGCGCGGCTAAATAAACCCAACATGCTCTTCATGACAATTCGACCATGGATTATTTGTTCAATAAACGTAAAAAGCTTTGTTCGTGACATCAAAACTTGCCATGTATTCGCATACGGAATTGTGCGATCTGAAACGGCCAAGATTTTTCCATTGAGTAATAGCAGAGCTAGCACACTACCTAAAACACTACGCTCATAGTCATCGAGTACAATATAACTGTGAATATTATAGATCCTTATTCCCAATGTATTGAATTTGGTCCCAAGAACTACTCGATGAACTTTGTTGGTATGGCTCTGTTGAGTAAAGTATATTCCAACTCAGATGGTTAATAAAGTGTCACTGTGGTCTTTTTTAGATAAACTTGCGAAGAGGAAACAATCTTCAACGAAATATTTTGCAAACCCTTTAGCGTTTTGACTTAATTCGTCAAAAGTGAATTAATGGTAGTGCAATGAACGGAGCAGATTCGTAAGCATAACGCCAAAAGGAGAAAGATAGGCTGTGCTGAACATGATTAGTTACTGTTATTTTAAAAAATTCAAGATGACAGAAGCCGACCCCTGCATTTTTGGTTGATATGCTATCACGTTAATCATCAATGAAATATAAGAGCAGGCACTGCAAATGTGGTACACAATTCGTTGGCTTGATAGTTGTCATAAGTGGCGTGCGAAAGCTATAAATATATATATATATATATATATATATATATATATATATATATATATATATATATATATATATATATATATATATATATATATATATATATATATATATATATATATATATATATATATATATATATATATATATATATATATATATATATATATATATATACGTGCATGAACATAGCATAGCTTTAACTTAGAATTTACCATCATTAAAATGTATATGTTCGTGGATATGCCACTTGAGACAAGTACAGACCTTATAGAAGTGAGCGGACTAGCACTAGTCTGTGCATCATTGAACTGGTGTCATTTGCAATATATAGGTCGTAACTGCGCCCTGGTTCTGCCATAATCATCTTGCCACTTATGGCATCCAAAACCACCGTTCGCCCTGTCGATTCAATAAAAGCGCCAAGTACTATTGAAATAATTGTTAGCTGGATACCATTCAGCGGTGTGAACTAACGGGCTTATTCCTGATAATGATACTTCAGCGCTATATCCTCCAACCTAGTGCTGTAAAACATATAAGTAACTTGAACACAATTTTAACAAGCCATAGTACTGGCTACATCCATTGATGGCTTCCGTGTTACTATACCTTGGATCAAATCGAACAAATCGTAAATGGAGGTAATGCATTATCACGTGTGTTATGTGTACAATCAAATACCTGACGTGGTGATGGGGCTAACGTCGTGGCATTTTTCTTTACATTAGAGTCACAGTAGTTGCTAGTATGGTACAAAAAATACCGGCACTTTCAAGAAAACTCATATAAAACAAACAAATTAGGGTTGTTATGGTTGTATGTTGTACAGCAGAACGATGGATACGTGTAACGCAACGATACAACGAGGAAATGATGGTTCGATCATATGCCGAACATTGTTGTAGTCATTACACGCAATAGGCAGTCAATTCCGGATAAATCCTATGGACTTTAATGTGCGTTCGCACATTAAGCTTGTCGTTGAGTGTGATGATGCGAAAACCGCTAAATGATAACAACTCTTCGTTACTTTCCTGACACATGCGCAAGGTGACTCACAAGCGGCGTTCCTTCATTAATATGCCCTGTGACGATATTATCAATATCACGTTTGTGATTTCGTGCACCTGACCCTTAGCACTCCTTCTCCTTCTGACTGTGTAACACTGGGATCATTTCTAAGTCATTAAAGCGTCGAACCGGTCCTGTGCCCAACGAGAAGCAATAAATGGCTTTCGTCGATTAAAATAGATACAGAAGGGCGGCACACACAAAATTGGTTGTATTGAACACTGAAATGCACTGTCCAGTTGCACATGGCGACCGGAAGCACTGTCGTGGTAACTTTTTCGTAACTTGCTTCAATGCACAAACAAACATCCAGACTTACTGGAGCTATCAGCTTTCATATAGTAAATCATTATCTGTAAGCTAACTCTGCCTCGGTTACGAAGCAATAAATATGAAGGACTCTTTATGAGATGCACCTGTAGGTTCTATGTGGGTCGCTATAAAATGATAATGAAATTAGAAAAAAGTAAAAATAGTGAGTTGACAACAGGGCCTATTGGGACCGAATCTTAACTCATTTCTTTACCAGATTCATATGGCCTTAGTGGAATGTCATACACAATACAAATTACCAAGACGCCCATCTTGGTTAGATTTAAGGCTTTTGCGCTTTTTAACTTTGACGAAGTATTGAAAGAAAACACGGTTAGTCACTAGCTGTGTTTTATAATAATTTCTACGCAAACGCATATTCATCCAAATCTCGAAAAAATATTTTCATGCTCAGTAGCACCTGGCAATAAAATAATCATTAGCAGTAGCGCTGGAAGACGAGCGTTAATAACGCCGGGTATACATTCTAAGACTCTCCTAGCTACCTCGTCAGGATTTATTTAAATTCCTGGGAATACCAAATTGCGCATACTAATTGTGCATTATATGTCATTTTTAACAGATGCCGTACAAGAGCCCACCTCAAGAGGCCGACATCGTACCTAATTCAGCACCAATTCTTACCGTAAGTGTGCTTAGACCTGGAATTGAGTGCGACCTTGTTGTACTTCCGGTTCCATTAAGACCGTTATTATTATATGTCTACATTAGTAGCTGCTGTGCAAGTGTGATTATTTTATTCAATTAATCAATTTGAATACGATTAAGCTATATCACCCTGTTAGTATCGACTGAAGGTAAAAATTTAGAAATTATTTGTTCTACCACTTTTAACCGTAATTTTCCCAATGGACATTTGCAGTACACCTTCGTTCAAGACTTGATATTTTGATGCCCGACATCATTACCAAATCTGCGCAAATATTACAGTTAGCACCAATGATGACGCAATGGAACGCTTTGCTCTATGCAACTGAGTGCATGAATAAATGTATAATCGTGGGCTAGCTGAGAGAACCTGAAAAATATTGGAGGTATTGCCTCCAAGGAAGTAATGTATGCGATGATATCTTGGTGTGATATAACTTGCTATCATTATATGTTATACTAGATAAATGTCCAATTTTTTCGCCGCAATTTGTTTTAAAAAAGCAAAGCCGGTTATTAATCTTTAATCAGCCGTCTTGCTTCAAGTAATAAAAAATAAGCAAGGCAGCTTGCAGTGGAAATCGGAATGGTGTGCAGGATGACAATGCTATGTCAGAATATACCTGGCATTTAAACTTATGTCCAGGATTAGCTTCGTAATAGCCTAATTTCCTCTTAATTAAGAGCAAAGGTTGAAAAACAAAACAGCTTATGAGAGTACCTACTCAATCTTAATTATATACATTTTCAAAGTGCCTTCAAAGTATATTATTTATGCGTAAAACCAAAAACGTTTTTTGTTTTGGCGGTCAGGGTAGAGAGGACTCTTAAAGGCACAAATGAGCAGAAACTTCTTGGAAGCATTAAGATAATAACCTCAGAGCGAAATCCGAGAGCACATTTAGCAGGCAACGAAATCGATACACGTTTACAATGATTGACAAAAATTGAGATCTATTATGTCCCAATATATGTATATATATATATATATATATATATATATATATATGTTTATATATATATATATACATATATATGTGTATATATAATATATAAATATGTATATATATGTATATAATTATATATATATTTATATATAAAACTAAACTATATATATACATATATATAATTATATATATATATATATATATATATATATATATATATATATATATATATATATATATATATATATATATATATATATATATATATATATATACATATATTTATACTATCACAGACACATTGAAACAGTTAGTAGTGAGAGACTAGAGTTGTGTTGAGGCATCGATTGGCACAGATGTGACTTTGAATTTACAATACCCTGTCGCTATGGTGCTGATCAAGATGGGTCACGTGTCCATGATATTAGTCGTTACGTGTGGCATATGCTTTTAGAAGAGTGGGACGAATCAAAACAGCCTTACAGAACCCACTTGGAGAGAGCGAAAGTGATGTAGGAATTTCTGATGGTGGGGTACACAAACATGCTGGCTGGCTAAATAGAAAACCTAAAAACAGAAAAATGCAATGGATGCCAGATAGACTACCCGAGTATGATATTTGTTTGATGGCTGCACCTGACGAGCGAGTTCGGATGTGTATGGCGAACACCCTCGAACGTGTTGGTGTGATTATTGGAAATTTTGTTCAGCTTTAATTGACCCTCGCCATTCTTGGCAAATGGTGTGTGCAGACTATAGGAAATATTAATAAGATTCAGTACAATCAGATATTAAAATACGTTTAAATAACCGAATGTGTAAAATCCTTTACGGACGCGACTTCGCAAACCCACGGCTATTTGTTTTTTTAATTGAAGCAAGCTACACAAAATCACTAACGGTTACAGACTGACGTACTACGACCCAATCAAGTTGTATACCTACAGCAATAAATACTATTGATCATCCTGCGACCACCATTCATATCGTTAGACATTGACCATAGCAGAGCGTCTCAGAAAACACGCTAATACATTACGAGTGATGGCTAAAGCCAAGCTCTCTGTCAATAGGATTTTAATTCACACGGCTGACAGAAAACTAATGGATTGTCTGTGTGAATGTGTCCTCAATGTTTTGAAAGGGAACTTATCCTTGACTTCAGCTCAGAAGCATAAATCCACACAATCACTGTCTGCGCGCTTTGATCTCACCTAAAACTAACGTCAAGAAAAAAAAATGAGTATTACAAACCTTTAGATATCTCTAGGCCTTATTAGGACCTATTTTAGGTATCACTTATCTATTGTAAGGCAAATTGTTCGGCTAATTATGACTAAGAAAGTGATCCCGTTGTGTTGTCAAGTATACGTTATGATCAAGCTCACACTGTCGACGTGATGTTAAACATGCTGAGGTGAGGGGTGTGCTGAACCGTTGTGATTTATTGGAGGAGGCTAAAGTAGAATCTTATAACCAGATTTTAATAAAAAAAATCACACATATTACCACCAGCACAGAACCCCGACACCTCACACAGCCTTAGTTTATCCCCATTCCCTCACACCCAAAGAAGAAGAAGTATCTATCGCGAAAGTTGTAGATACTATCCCTCGTGCATTTCAGAAAAACGAGCTTTTTTTATTAGAACGCCTTTGAAAAAAAACCAAATGTGAGTTGGAACAAACCCGGGGAATTAACGATTAAATGACAAGCCATTAGTGGAACTAATGTGGCGGATTTAGTTAACGATATGTCGAGACGACGTAAGCTATTTGATCCCTAGGGTTTGGAAAGATTTGCTGAAGGTTTAGATAACCCCGATGGACGCAACTATATCTGGCGCGGTGCGACGGGAATAGATAAAAGACCTTGTGAGGGTGCAGCTGTGACAGAAGGTTGCATGTTATGGAACAATTAGGTGTGTGTTTCGACCCTGAGCCATCATCCGTATATGGAAGGGTGTAGCCATTGGTCAGAGCTACGAAGCTCAAAACAAAGGCAGTCAGATAATGGTTTAGTGAACAAGATGCGTATAAATTGCATAAACCGACAAAGCTCGGTTAGCCAAACAGAACCAAGAAAAATACCCGATAGACCGTTTGATACAAGCCTTCGAGAAGGCGGAAGCCCCTGTGTTTAAAGACGGATAGGGGTGGAGAATGTATCAAGCGTAAATTTCGGACATTTCTTAAAATAACAGGGGATTTGCTTTGTTACCACCCACAACGAAGAAACCAAAGTTAGTATAATTGAGCGGCTTAATGGAACGTTGAAAACTAAAAAATGTGGCGTTATTTTACCGAACACGACACCAGAGTTGATCCACCCATTCTGGCTTCTTGGTGAAAGGGTACAACCTCAGCTAATATTGCAGGATCAGGCGCACCCTGATATCATTCTCGTTGCATAATCAAGAAGACACGTGGATGACGTTATAAGGGGAACGCTCTGATGGGGTTAAACGACCTCAGTGAAATATCGGAGATCTTTTTCGTACAGTCAAGTACGGGGCAAATTTAAAAACGGTACAACTTCCAATTGGAGCGAGGAGTTGTTGTGGGTTGAAAGCGTTCACTTAGACTCCTCGAATGTGTGTATGATATAGGATGATAATGATGAAGTATTAGAGGGAATATTGTACGCAGAAGCATTTCAGAAAAGGTATAACAAAGCATGGTATCGGGTTGAAAAAATTATCAAAGAACTTAAACGGAAAGGAGAAAAACAACATTTGGTCAAGTGGTTTGGATACCCTACCAGTTTTAAAGGTTAGGCTAGTGGTGTGGAGATGATATAAAGTAAGATCGGGAACAAAAGTGGCATTAGGATGGAAGATCAGAGAAGTGATCGGGTGTGGACCATATTGGTTCGGGATAATAACCATTTTTTCACACAGATCCTCATTTTATATACGATCTATCGGCGGGATATCAATTCGTGACTGCTCTTTTAAGCAGTAGCTTAGGGTGCATTCTTCCTAACCCCACTTTGAACCATAAAGTGACGTCATAAGTTTCTTTCTGAACCTACCTTCCAACAGTTGACACGTTACTTCACTCAATTGCCTTACACCAATATAATCAAAAAGTAGTTTTGAAGTGGGATTAGCTGAAATTCAGTACCCTGTTTCCTGGTACAACATCGGGGAGAACGTGGAGCTTGTCATAGTGGATCATCGAGCTGGATACCATACGATAGACATACCAATAGAATGGTTCCTATAGTTTTGATCAAATGATAGACACGCTCAATATGCGAATCCGCGAACTGCATCTAAGAGGCTTTGTTCGATTTCAATTCAATTCCTAGTCACTGACCGTGAGTGTAAAAATAACTCACCCCAAACCTTGAGATGCAGTGAATCAATTTCTGCGTAAATTATTGAGGTGTTAGGAATGTCTTTCGCTTTACGAATTCTCAAACTGAATACAAGACATGTTTTTCGAGTGTTGTACATCCTGTAGGTCTATTGTATTATAATTGAACTACAAGTGGTCCGGGACACGATTGCAGCCTTGTTACAGTTCCCGTGGAATATGAACGGATGCATTAAATGGTGACTAAAACGGATATTTTATTAACTTCATCCTCGAATGTTTTCTATAACATGCCTCATCTAATACCTTGTCCTCTCTATACCTCATTCTCAATTCTTTACTCATCATACCTCAAAGGTAGCATAGTGCGGCTTATCAAGACACTCTGGAATAACAGTCTTTAGCTAAAGCCCCGGTGGTTGCTTGTATACAAGGTAATGCTAAGGCACACGTCCGTGTCATCAACCCACTTGACACTCTTCCATTGCTGATCTCTTTACCCACATGTCAGGTATCGACGTCGCCGAGGTTCCTCGCCACAATAGGCACGACCTGTGTTGAAAAGTCACTTGTTTTCGCTATATCCACATCGAGCGCGAAGCAACGTGGTCACTTTTCCTCGGTTCGATCTTGCCCAATGTGAGCCACAGCCACATCAGGATTAGAAGTAGCGCACTGATTCATTCCTTGGCGCATACCGATAGCTCATGAAACACGGGCAACCGTTGAATGAAAAACTGGATCTTGGCTATGGTCTGATCTTTAAGTCATTCATGTAGCTTATAGCCGCGCAGTTTATCGAGAGCCGCACACAGGGGGGCAATGGTTAAAGCGACGGGGCAAAGGAATCTCCTTGAAATAGCCCCCTTTTTGCATTTTAATTCATCTCACTCCCCCTAGCTGGTGCAAATTAGACCTCATCCGACCAATTGTCCTCATCAGACCTCATCATGCGACTTGTCCAAATCATGCCTAATTCCTAAACGGTCCTCATCATGCCTCATCCTATAAATGGTCTCCTTCACGCCTCATTCTGTAACTTGCCCGTATCCTGCCACATTCGCGAGCTTGTTGTCATCATGCCTTATCCTATTACTTGCCTTATTCTCTAACTGGACCTCTTCATGCCTTTTCCTCTTACTTTTCCAAATCAAACCGCTATCGTGTCCTCATCATACATCATTATCTAACTTGACCTCATCTTGCCTCATCCTGTAACTGTGCTTCATCATGTCTCAGCCTCTAACTTGTCCTTATCATGTCTCACCCTCTAGTTAGTCCACAGTACCCCTTATTCTCTAACATGTCCAAATCATACCTCATTCTCGTACTTGTCCACAACATACTTCATCCTCAAACATGCTTCATAATGCATCATTCTCTACCTTGTCCTCATCATGCCTCATATTCTTACTTACTCATCATACCTCATCCAACAACTTCACCTCATTATACCTCACACTCTAACATGTCCACAGTTTTCCGCATCCTCTAACATTTTTTTCATTATACCTTATCCCTTGACAAAGCAAAACAAAGGGTCAAGAAAAAGGTAAAACTGTCATAGCGCTGCATATAAAGTCGCTGACCATAGTCGGCATCCATGATTCAGATCAATCTTTCTGTTTTTCCTCCCGTTTTCAGTCGATACAGCCCTAACGAATACTGATTAAAAACACTGTGCACTGAAATCGTTTCCTGGTATAATATGGATAAAGGACCACATTGAATGATACATGAGTGGGGTGTGCTCTTGGGTGTTCGCAAGCAATGATCCCATTTCCCACTCAACAACCGACAAAGCATATTTACGGACCTCTCAGCTGATCTGCATCGCTGTGGTATGAACTAAGATTTAAGATCGTTCCCAGAATAAATAAATGGAAGGAGCTGAAAATGGTGCCAGTAGTATAGAGAGCAGCGGTTCTGGCGCACCCCACAACTAGAGATCGACTTGATTCCCACAGTTAGGCATTTACTGTACACTTTCTTGTATGGCCAAGGTATAACCTAGTATTGCATGTCAATATTCACAGGACAGATATTTCGATATCAAAGACTTGTCTAACTAAAGACGGAAATCGGTGATAAAGGCGGCGGAAAGTAGGGGATAGTTGAAACCAACTCTTGAGCAATTTCTCTTTCCAAAACATCTGTGTTATAAAATGCATGGTAATAAACGGTTATTGTTTTTCATTGTACTAGCAACGTGAAGGTAAGAGCTTTCTTTATTAATGAGAATGGTGATATTAGAAGGATATTGCACTACTTACATTCTGAATATGATTGCTCTCCTTTGGCACAAATAATCTCGAAGAATGCAGTCATGTGACCTCCCTGCCTTGCTGATGTACACGCGTGTATACCACTGTGTGTACAGCATACGAGAAGATTGATATTAAGTGAATCCGTTTGTGACGTGCTGCTTCACAATTGTCATGGCGGACTACGGTAGGAGGTAACCATGCTCACGATGAGAATCATATAACTCATGTTACATGGCATGGATCATAATGTAGTGTTAATAACAGTAGCACTATGTTGTATCTACAATAGCCTGAATGGTTTCTATATTCATATGTAGTTCTTTCAAATGTTCAAGAATTACTTGCTGGCCCTAAGCGCTCGCTGAGGCATTAATATTAATCCCTCCCCACCCCCCCCCCCCCCCCCCAACCCGCAAACCCAGGAACTATATTTATTGTATATTTTGATGATGTGGGGGTGCGGGGTTGAGATATTGAGGGATCGTCATCGTTGCCTGTATTCCAATACCTTGCAAGTTTATACTGACAAGGCTTAAGACAAAGGCTCGACAAACTATGCGTTAGAAATACAGTTGATCTCATCAAATGAATTGTACGATTTAATCAAATAATCACAGCCTATCAAAGAAGAAATAATAATTTTTTTATTCGACAAAGCAGTAACCTGCAACCTTAAAAAAACAGTGTTTTACCAAAAGGTTAGCATATGAAGAAAAATGCCCCAGTCATGCTGCTATACAGCATTACCTCGGACCTGGTGAATAGAACGAAGCGGCACATGGCTGGAACCAAAGCAGAGCACATTCAAATAATTACAAGGAAAAAGCTAGTTGATATATTCAAAGAGAGATTCATGAAATACAGCCCAACACAGCCAACAAATTTGGCAAGTCGATTTTAATTCTCCCTGCAGCCAGCGCATGCTTTCCACAAATCACAAGATAACTACAACAATTGAGAATGTCATAACGGAGCCGATTGCATTACGCTTACTTCATAGCCCTTTGCTTATCTATCAATATCACTTTCAATATATTACCCTATTGTTGCGTTTTCCTTTGTGTCTATGTAAAGGTCAGAAGTTGGAAAAGGTGATTGCTTTTGCACATCAAGTGTATAACCCTGGTCAACTTGCAGTTGGGCTTGGGCGTGTGCGGTCGGAACATGGCATTTAGGTGCTGGGTTTCAGTCCTGGGACATGTTGGGAATAGGGCTTTCCCAACAAGCTGGAACAAAGGGTTCAGTGAGTAAGTAAACCTGCACCCTCAGATTGTGATCTATGTATGCATTTAACTACATGACTGACAAGTCGCATGTATGGTTACCATACCTCAAAATTACAGCTGACCACTGCTTTTTGTTTGTTTTTCAAAAACAAATTCAGCTCATTCAGTGTACGACAGTTGCACTTTCCATAACCGAAAAGTAAGAATTCGGACACATAAAAGTTTTTTCATTAAAGATAAATTTAGATGGTCTCATCCTTGCACTTTTGTACTTGCACTGATCAATTGCTGATACTCTCTGAATAAATCACCAATGGTAAAGTTATTGCCCTCTTCAGTTTTGTATGAAGTCAGCAGCTTGTCAAGAAGTAAAAGAATGACTGCCACATTATCGCATCAGTTGTAGTAATAATTCATGAAGTTAATATAGTTCATCTATATTATTAATTCATTGGCATAATGTTTTCTAATCTTTTATCACCAGACAAGATTTTTTGATTAGTTGGACTATGAAAGCAGTAAATTAAGCTGGCGGTGTGATTTATTAACTACAATATTTTTTTATGAACGTTTGAACGAAGTCTCATATATCATTATCTATCCCAGGCCTAGCCCCGAGCGGACGGTAAAATACATACTTACTCAGACGTCCTGCAGGGCTGAATTTATCCCTTTTTAAAACACAGTCGGACGTCTAGTCTACCCTTATTTGATAAAGATTAATCTGAATCATGTTGGTTTTGTGATTAGTATGGACATATTAGCGGCGGAATATAAAAAGTTGATTTAAATACATGCTCAAGATTTCCCGATTGAATGATATTTGATTTGTCACCCGCACCTCCACAGAATCAACCAACTGCATCGTCGGTTGAAGGGGCACCCTGTTCAGACGTATGATTTGATTATGTAGTACTGACAACAAGTACTATAAAACTGCATTGATAGTTTGACCATATGCCACCCTGACCTATGCCATTAAGCACAATAAATCGGTAACAAATGTTTAGTTTCTCTAATATAGATATAGATATATATAGATAGAGAGATATATAGATAGATATATATATATAGAGATATATATATATATAGATATATCCCCCCCCCCAATAATATATATATATATATATAAATGTAATATATATATATATATATATATATATATATATATAATAACCCCGCCTGTATGAATATAGATCATATAGCATACATTAGGATATTAACAATATACACAACAAGCACACTAAAACTACATCAATAGGTTGACAATATGCCTCTTTGTCTTATGCCATTAAAACATACCGAAAACATCTGTCAAAAAGGTCAATGTCTTACGATTTTTTCTCTCCTTATGGTCCCTCAACTTACAGTTAGCCTCTCTCTGGAAGTGATGCAACCTGATGTTCACCATAATACATATTACAGAAATCTGCACGATTCACATAGGAGTTTATCTGCAGTAGCGCACGAATAGCGGTTGTCTGAGCAATCCTCGGGATTTCATCGGCGGGTGTTGCCAATATTGAATTTTATATCATGATTAACATGATGAACATGATGTCCGCACTCGAGTGCCTGAAATAGGATCAGAAGGCCGCTAAAGGAACCTTGTCCCGGTATATAAATTAAATAGACACTCGTCTGTAGTTGAAGTGTGTGACTGTTATTATCCAGGAGGAGCCATAAGTGGCGCAGCTAAGTCTGTTAATCCCAGTACCCAGGAGTACGATTAATCGTTTGCAAGACATAATTGTGAGCGTAAGATATTTGTATAGCCGTTCCATGAGTATATACAAAAATATCTTTCTTGGACGACCTACTGTGCTCAATAGACATACTGTGGTATTCTTTTCACATCAAAAACATTGATGTGGTCTGTAGATCGAGTGTCGATGGTGAGGGACCCCAGGAGAGGAGTATACTCAGGGTAACGATTGGAGAGAGTGGTCCCAGAGAGAAGACAAATCAGGGTCATGAATTTCTCAAATAAAGATCTAATCGTTGAGAACGATTATAAGTGGTCTCAGAGCAAGAGCATAAATTGTGAGCGTTCCCAAGGATGTCTGCAGTCTACTATACGGGAGAGTTCTCCGGGGCGTAGAGAGGAACTACTAAAGTCATGATTCGGGAAGTTCGTCTGGTTCATGATGAGTGTTCCCCTAAGCGTAGTATACGCAGGGTCATGGTTGCGGGTCTTCTCCAGAGGAGAGTCATGATCATGGTTACCAGTGGGCTGTCTATTTAAGTATGTTACTATTTTGCAAGTACAATGCTCACATTGTGTATTTCACTATTGTGATAGTTCATGCACATATATCTCGGAGCCCTCCAATAATCAATGCATATATATATATAGAGAGATATATAGATCTATATAGAGAGATAGATATTATAGATATATAGAAGATGGACTGATATATATATATGATAGATAGAGAGATACATATATTTACAGATATCTATACCTATATATAGGTATATACATATATATATATATAGATATAGATATATATATAGAAGGATATTGCAGATAATAGATGTCTTATAGATATGTATATATGCTGTATTATATTTAACATATATAAACACCTATCTATATATATTATATTAACATAAAATACATATATTAATATATATATATAATAAAATATCAGTAATGGTATATATATGGTAAAGGACATAAGTATATATATATATATATGAATGTTTAAATATATACTTATATACAAATGAATTTCTATGTGTATATATATTCATTTATATTCTATCTTATATAATACATATGAAGAATATATATGATATATGGTTCCGTGATATATATGTGCCAATATATTTATATAATATATAATTATGTGTATTATATATATATATATGTCTTAGATATCGTATATATATAGAACCACGGATATGTATGTTACCAGCATTATAGATATGATATATATATATGGTTTAGATATATATCACGGTTATAGATATATATAGTAAACCAAAAAGTGTCTTATATCGATATGTTATATATATATAATGTTAACAGAATCTCCCATCCCCCACCCCCTCACATAATTCGGTTTGTCCGTTACAAATATAAATAGAGTATAACACCTATTTTGACAAAGTGCTTAGGTGAATATAGGCAAATAGTATACTATATGTAATATATTTACATGAAAGTTTGTCCATGTATAATATGTCATATCTTATAAAGCATATATAATTGTTTGTACATTTAAGTATATGTATAGGTGAATATATTTATTACTATATAGTTATATGGACATATATATATTGTTATGAATACAATGTTCGGACATGTATCACACATGGGAGTGACAGAACCGATGCCGGCAATGGTACATAATACGCTCAGTGACAATGTACCGGTCTAATAAAACATTCAAAATACAAAATGACAAAACGTCGTCTAGTGACCACCAACAAGCATCAGGAAATGTGGCCTATATCGCCTAAGAAAAGCAGCCGAATGATGCATGTGCTACCTTTATTCAAAGGTGTTCACCAAACCTTAGGAATGGCAGATCAATGAATCAATACGGCTAAATGCAGATGCGCTTTAGAATGGTTGAATCACATACCGATGATGCAAGTGCACCATCAGCAAATGAGGTGAAGTTATTGATACAATTTAACAATTGCATTCAACATCGTTGACATCATGTTAAGGGAGCAGTTGACAACAGATGAGCTGCTACGCTTGGACAATATATTTATGGTTAAAACACAAATACAGTGGTAGGAACATCAGAGAAGAAGATTTTAACATCGAGCATTCTGATCCTGCAAATTGTTCGTGATCAGCTAGTTAGCCATCCCAGCCCACAGGTAGTCTTCAGCCAACCAAGCCCTCATTAGGTCTTTAGAAAGATCTATCCACATCACGTCATCAGCAAGAACTGCCCGCATCACGTCTATAGCAAGTTGTGCCCACATCAAGTCGTTAGCAAGCCGTCAGCAAGCTGTACCCACATTAAGTCAACAACACGCCCCTTATCAAGTCCTCAGCAAGCTCCAACCACATTATAATCATCAGCCAGCTGCGACCACATCATGCCATCGGCAATCGTTTCCCATATTGCATCACCGGCCTGTCCTGCGCACATCAGGTCATCAGCATGCTCTGTCTACATTGTGTCATCAGCTAACGCTACCTACATAGAGTTATCAACTAGCACCGCCTACATCGAGCCATCACCAAGCTCTATCCACCTTAGTCATTAGCTAACTCTACCGACAAAAAGGTTTTTAGCTGGCCCTGCCCTCATCATGTAATCAGCAAGCTCTATACACATTGATGCAAAATTCATTCAAACCAATTAAAAGAAGAGGAACGCCAACTTGGGTATTGCCGTTTACTAATGATATGTCCAAGTGCGCGTGATTTTAGATGCAAATCTTGCAACTAATGGAAGCATTATTAAAAGGGAATATCAAATTAGACATGAATCAATAGAGTTACACAATGCCTAGTTCATAACCTCACAGCGACTGCGGATAGGTCGTCTTCTAGTTTTAAAGGCGTTGACTTTTCGTAGTGATTCCAATATTCATTGCTTTCTAGTGTTCAACCTAACGATAATTTGTCAATCTGAGTTTCACCAAGTTACGGTTGAAGACAGCAATGTCGTTCGTGAGCTATTAGCACGGCGAGAATTTCTGCTGTCAATGTGATCTGTGAAAATCTTAGGAAGTAAACCGGCCATCGATTTCAAATAACGGTGTTATGACTGATCAATCGCCCCTTTATATCAGATACAAGAAAATGTAATACAATTGTAATCATGAGATATATTAACTGAGATGTTATTGTGTGAGTTCAACAATGAATTCAAGACAACTTAATGCGCTTCGTTTATCGAAAGCAGCCAGCAATGCACTAGTGAGTAAATATCAAAAAGATAAGCCATCTGAATAATCGATTGTAGCTTAGCGCGTGTTATCGCTATTCACGATAGTCGTACATTAATCGCACCTCATACCAGATACAAGAAAATTAATACAATTATAATCATGCGATGTATTTGCATTCTATTATTATGTGAGTTCAACAATGAATTCAAGACAACTAAATGCGCTTCGTATATCGAAAGCAGCCAGCAATGCACAAGTGAGTAAATATCAATAAGATAAGCCATCTGAATAATCGATTGCAGTTACGCGCGTTTTGCTGTTCACGATAGGCGTACATTAATTAAACACTCCCCTACAAACTCCTCCAGTCCTCGTTCGACGGTTGACACAAATCAACATGCTTCTACTGGGTGATTGATTCTATCAGCTTTTATTTCTGCAGAGTTTGACTTTTACCATAAATCAGAGGATTGATAAAGAACCATAGAAGACAATAGTGTGATATTACACACGATCTAACTATCATCATGAGTCGACGACGCTTAGTGCAACTGTTTGTCATGATGTCGGTCGTTTCACTGATACTGGATATGATGTATGGAGGTGTCATGGTCAAACACTTTTCCAAAGAGCTAGAATGGTTTTATAAGATCGCCATGTCACAGAATATGGTAACAGATCAAGTGACACTGTTTGAATTGACAGGAGGCTCAGAAAATAGGCCAGCAATATCTCGGCTGGACTTGACATATTCAACCAAGAAGAAAATATCACTTCAAGGTAAACATATCTTGCCTAGATATTGACGGAATAGTAGCAGTGAATGTTGTGGTAGTCTAATTAAAGCTGTTTTAGCAGATTTGGCAATCAACAGCGTAGGGCAGGACTTGGACTGTTCGCAGTGCTACTTCAATACAAGCACACTAAGGGTGTCCATGTGTGTGTGTGGGTTGGTGTATGTGCATTTTCGCACTGACAAGAATAGTGCTTTTCCATATGATGCACACACCATATATGTATATATATATATATATATATATATATATATATATATATATATATATATATATATATATAATTATATATATATGGTAAATATATATATATATATATATGTATATATATGTATATATACATATATATATATATTCATCAACGTATATATAAATATATATATATATGTATCTATATACATATTTATATATATACATATATATATATATATATGTCCATATATATATCTTTATATATATATATTGATTGATATATATATTCATATATATATATTTATATATATATATAAGCATAAATATACATATGTAATTATTGATATATATGTAAATTTAATAGTGACATATATTTCATTCGCTCGGTACACACATGTGTTTGTGCGTGATGTTTACGCATGCTATAAACTGTTTGGTTAATCAATGTTCCTTGCAATGATAGTGCTCATCCGTTCCAAGTGATCTATTAACACCATATTATGCGTGCATTACATTGGCTAGCCTTTACACACCTTCCGTTTCTAGTCTCAGCTGTCCCCTCTTGTATCTATGGGATCATTTCCCAGCCTATCCTCACAGACATTGTGATTGCATGCGGCTTAGACAATAAGACATATCCACATGGCAGAG
>CM067345.1:7985150-8022650 GCA_034190875.2 Urechis unicinctus
GTCATGGGAGACTTACATCTGCTGACCATCCTTCTTGAGTGCATATGTCCGATCCCTATGCCTGTTGTGGTCCATTGTCACAACTTGATTGCGGGCAAGGTATGACGAACACCAGCCATTGAATTAGGGTCAAGAGGATGCAAATATTTATCTACCTGAAATCTACAAAGTAAGGTATGTTTGCAACAACAATTAACAAATCAAAATAGTGCAATGGACTCACAATAAGACCTTGGATTTTGTTTAATCGGTGACATTTACACAAGTCGATTCAATACAGGCCGATTCGATGGCAGGGTATTCATAATACAACTAGATTACAAAAACTTTGCAGCTTCTTCGTTCCATGAATGCCTATCTTAAAGAGACCCTCGTGTTAGACCGAGGTTGTTAACGCTAACGCTTCCTTCTCTTAGTTGTTGATTCTGTTAATAGCTTCTTCCTCCCTCCAACTTTTCTTCGTTTCTTGCTTTGGTCGTCCATTATCGCAATGAAAATAGCGCAAACTAAACATCAGCCGGCGGCGAACGGCTCAGAGTGATGACGTTTCTGCGCTTCCGGAATTAATCATATATGAGCTTCCAAATAAGGACTATTTCTGACTGGACGTGAAAAATAAGGAACTGAATGTTTATGGAAGAACAACAATATATATATATACGGCAATTCCAACTTTGGATTCCGGATATCAGCGCCAGTTAAGATACTCTTGCATTTAGCAGCATTTTTTTCCGATTAAAAATATAGGGATTTTTTGATGAAATGCACCTTTAAATGAAAACGGTATCTGAAGCAAAGAAGCATTCGGCCTGGCAGAGAGGAGCCCTTTCCTGACACGTTGTGTCCATCATATGATGCTGCCTAATACAGAGCAAATGACATGCCTTGCTTCACAAGAAGTAATGCAGTACAATGTATCTACGTAAATGTTAAACACAAGCCACATTGTTTATTCAAACGGGTGTAGTCCACTGACAAAACATTCATGGTGTTAATGCAGCTGATATAACGCATGCCGATATTCACACCGCGAGACATCCTGCATGATAACAACATGGACCGGTGAGCGAGGGCTAAAGTACAATGGCTATATAAGATTTGAAAACCTGCACTAGGTTATATATTGCTTCCAAAATCGATGAGAAATAGCATGTAGAACCTATGTTGCTCTCAGAGGATACGTTTTCTTTTTAAGGAAATATCGGTAAAATTGTCGGTTCTTAATGCATCCCGTATATGCTATTGAATAGTGGGTCATATAATGTATATTCTAACGGTCTTGCATAACCCCTTTCTTAAAACTAATATGCAGCCCTGGTCAGTGTTGTGCCGTGATATACGTCCAAGAAACATTTATGAAATAGCCGTGTTCGTCTTTGTATTTTTATGTATATATATATATATATATATATATATATATATATATATATATATATATAATATATATATTATATATATATATATATATATATATATATATATATATATATATATATATATATATATATATATATATATATATATATATTATATATATATATATATATATATATATATATATATATATTAAATATATATATATATGAATATATATATATATAATATGTAAACATATATATAAATATATATACATTTATATATATATATATATTTATATATATATATATGCGTGTGTATATACAAATATATACAATATATACAAATACATATATATCTATTGCATATATGTTTGTTTACATATATATATTCATTTACATATACGCATTTATTTATATCTTTGCATATATGTCTATTATATATGTATTATATATGTTTTTATTACATATATACATATATATGTATGCAATTATATATTTATACATATTTATATATATATATATATATGTATATATATATATATATATATATATATATATATATATATATATATATATGTATATATATATACATATATATGTATATATACGTACATTTATGTATATATATATATATATGTATATATATATGTATATATATACATGTATATACATGTATAAACACACATATATATACATATAAATATGTTAATATGTATAAACATATGTATATATGTAATAAATGCATATAAAATACATATGTAATGGATATATGTTTAAATTTAATAACATATATACATCCGTTTTTCCTTTCTTTTCAACATACAACGCTCGGTTAATTGCCGTAGTCAGTTACCTGCCTTAAATGCGCAAGCCAGCCTCTCGGGAATTGAAGTGTCATCCGCGGTTATAAACGCATTACATGGTCGGATGAGAGAGACATACGATATTTCGCCTTCATATTGAAGGTGGTATTTCGGTATTCATAGAGTAGGGCCGTTTCCGTTACAGTGCAGATTAAGTGGGCAGTCGGTTTATTTGCTGCCTGGAACTCTTGTAACATGTATACGCTAATATAATATGCACCACTTTTAACTCCTGGATAACGCAACATTCAGGGTTATCAGTGTTTCGATTTTCGATCGGTTCTATTCAATGTGTAATTTTGATGAGCAGTGTGTATAAATGGTTATGATCATTGACCAGGTAATTGCGAGCCATATTACATACATAATTCCTGCTATAACTGATCGATAGCGCCGTTCGACAGCATCCAAGAATTGACAATCACGCCCTTTGAATTGCCATCGGGCATCGCATCAATTGATCAACGACATTAATGGCTATATTCGAGCAGATCACAAACACGCATGCTTATGGTTTATGTTACTTTTCACAGATGCCGTGACCCAGCGATAATAATATGCTCTTTAATGGTGACGGTATGTTTTATCAGATAAAGGCAAACTGTAGAAGTCTCCCTTTGGTCTGCAAAAGTCTTTTAGCTAGGTAAGTACACGTAGTATTACAAATTTGTAGTGGCGCATGGGAACAATCAGCGGTGTTGGGTAAGCTCTAAAAATAGTATTTAGTACACTGTTATTCAAGATAAGATCAGTCACTTTCTCAAACTGGGTTTTCCTAAGTAAAGTCCCATACATCAGCTTAAACTCATTATACATTAGGTCGTTCAGCTCGGCCTCGTCCACATTACCTGGTCGGACATGGTCCAACCTCACCCTGTTAAACCTCGCAATATTTCTCGTTTGCCACAACCAGTCTGCTGGAGTTGCTACACGAGGCATCTCTAAATAATGATCTGTGTTTCATTACACTTTTTTGCTCAGAGGGACAGGAAAGCACCGAACTATGTCGCTTCAATAAATAAATATATTGTAGTTTTCCGCCCATTCCCGTAACAACTTCTGTGGTCGACGGTTACAACCAGCCTGTGGTAGAATCGACTCTATTCATTGTCTAGTCTACGGAAGCATTTCTGACCAAGGTCCATTACTACAATGATCCTATGAGATTCGCCGCAAGGGAAGGAATGTAAGCGAAGAACTCACATCGTGCTTTGGATTATGCATATTACACAAAATTACATCATGACCGCGAAAGTTGTAGATATTTCTCTTCTCTTAGTTACATGTATATTAGAACGTATTTACACGTGAGTATGGTCTCCATAATTATATAGATAATCATTACAAGCGATTACTTCGTAAAGTCCGAAAACAACAAATAGGCGCATATAAGCTCCAAAAAGAGGTACCAGCACTTAATCTCTACACATTGTCGTGCCAGGTCTATTATTGTGGTGACACTTGTCTAGCGATACGATATGCTATGTATAGTTGATTTTGTATATTGCGTCATCCTTTGAAACTATCACAACATGTATATTTCTAGAAATTATACCAGGTAAGCAATATATAGTACGCAGTTATCCAATAGTACTGGTTCATAATAGTGCGAGCCACAATATATGCAGATTGATACAGTCGAGCACACATTGAACAGCGGGTAGTACACAATTTTCCTTTCTGAAGATCATTTGGATGGATAATATTCACTATTATGCGTTGGATTTGTTGCATGCAGTGAGCCACATAATTGAGTTTGGATTCAAGGGACGCTCAGTACAATTAATCTAATATAACAGAACATAATACAAATGTTTTGGGCACTCAGCGATATAAATATTCAATTTGGTTGAACACTTTTTTGTGTTTAACACCGTCTTCAGTCTGATACTTTTATCACAATGGAGCATATCTATATCCACCTCTATAAGGGTATATAAGCCAGATTAATACATGATGTTATTGCGCACGAAATACGACTCCCATCACAAATCGAAGAAATGCAAACACGCTGAGCTAATTAGTTTTGAAGCAATTAGACTAACAGCATAACCAAATAAAACAAAAGTAATAAGAGCAATGCAAACGATCATTAAATCAAATGATCGTTGTTTGGAGCATCAAGGATGATTAATGGCTAATTTACCCAGGTCCATGATATTACAAATTGCCGACGTCGCCTTTTGTTAAGTTGATCACAGTGAGCAGTCTCGATTGATATAATTGAACTATGGTCAAACAAGAGTCAGCGGTTAATAGTGGCGAAGTAATATTCGGAATATGTGTTGCTAATTAGCAGCTGCCTATCGTTTCATGCCGACAGTTTGCTATGTGTGGCACTTTGGATAGAGAAACATACGGGACTAGAGGAGAGCACTAATTTTGGCTTATTGCGTATTTTAAGGAATATATCTTGAGTATGAAATTAAATCGAGACATCAAAAGATTCAAACCAATTAAAGCGATATAGTATGAAAATGTCAATAGACCGCCATGCCTTAAGCTATTAAGATTGTATCGTTCGAATTAACATCATTAATATGAACTCTCTGATAGCAGGCTGGGAATAAGAATCTATTTCACCAATGTAATTGATATTTGGACAGCAGTACTGCTATGGTTTTTTTGTGTGGAATCAACTACATAAAATGAACCATGTAGTCAAAAGTGCCATTCTAATTCATGCATTATCGTACTCCCTAACCAACTAGCCAAACAGATGCCTTCATTTTGTCCATTAAGATCATATCGCGGAAATTTTCATCACAGAAAGCAATTTTCTGATAACAAAATGGGACGGGTAGTAAAAGTTATCAAAGACATCGATATTGGGAAAGGAATATCACTGTAGAAACTATTAACGTCTAAAATAACATGATGAAAAGAAGATTTATTCACAGGTTGAAAAGCCATGATATTGACTATAATTCTCCGTCTTTCTACCCTACAGTACCTGTTGATATTTGTAGATTAAGCTCAGCTGTTCTGATTTTATTGGCTACTTGGACTTCACATGCGGTAAAAACGTTACAACGATTATGCGCATTAATACTAACCCGGAGGATGGCATTATAGAGATATAGATAGAGAGAGATATATATGCATAGATAGATATATATATATATGCATAGATATACGTTTATGTATAGGGTATATAGATATGATATATATAAATTTGGACATATATATCTATAGGAATATAGAGATATATATAGATAGATAGAGAGATATCTATATATATATACATCTGATAGGAATATATATTGTCAATTTTCCTTCTCTGGAAGAAAAGGGAAAGATATATTACAACTATATATATATATGCGCAATGCTATATATATATATATATATATAGATATATATATATATATATTATAGATATATATATATATATATATATATATATATATATATATATATATATATATATATATATATATATATATATATATATATATATATATATATATATATATATATATATATATATATATATATATATATATATATATATATATATATATATATATATATATATATATATATATATATATATATAATATATATATATATATATATGCATAAATTGTATAGATATATATATATTATCTCTATATATTATATATATATAAAACATATATATATATTTTTTATATATATATATATATATATATGCATATATATATACAGATTATAAAATACATAAATATGTATATTTATACATATATATATTTATCCCTATATTTATATAGATTTATACATAAATATATAGTTATATATATATATCATATATCTATGTATATTTTTATGTATATACTTTTTATATATACATATTTGTATATATATGAATATATAAATATATATATATATTCAGATGTATAATATACATAAATATGTATATATACATATATATATATCTATATATATATAATATAAATATATATATATATAGAGGTATAGTATATATATACTCTCTCTATATCTATATCTATATCTATATATCTATATATATATATATATATTATATATATATATATTATTATAACTTTGTCAGGCCATGCCGAGTACAATACTCAAAAACAAAAAGTGCAATTTTACGATCAAGAATATGTATTTTCATCCTCGTTTGTTCCAAATTGTTTGGGAGTCATTCTGATTAAATAAAATATATTTTAGAGGTTAGTAAAATACGTTTTGTATCACTTTTTATAGTTCACTGAGGGACGTCATATGATTTATGTTTTGTGTGGTGACGTGTTGCGATTGTATTGTTTAGATTTATTCACTTCATTTTCCCATTAAATATCGTTCTCTTTCAAATTTGTAATCTTATGGTCCAATTCAGCTTATTGCAGGCCGAGATCGGCTAGAAACGTATTATATGTGACCTTAAACAGAGTTTCCATCATTTGGCATTGGCATCTTCATCATTTGCATGGATGCCAACAAGATTAATTTTGATTCGGTATCATCGATGACATTATTACTTGCCTCATTTATCATAACTATTTATGAAACTGTGCATCGACATTTTATATTTATCTGCTGGATTTGTTCACGCAAGTACCCTTACGTTCTCTATGGGAAAGTTGATTTGTTTTATCTTGCACCTATGTTTCAACCCACACCGTTTCTATGTGGTAAGATAATAGCAAAATAGTTGTAGGATGGCTAGTGTTCATTTACCGCTGATCTTATTAATTGTGGTTTTCTAATTGTCGAATCTACAGTCTGTCCTACTATAAACCATCATACATATATTTACTAACACTCAAGTAAACAGCTAAACGGTAACTCATCAATATTACTGATCTTATTGTTTAGGACTGAATCATAATTCGCTTTGAAAACAATCACCACTCTGATATGTGAAGCGGGAGATCAGAGATTCATTTCGAATAAATTTTACTACGTCCGAATGTAAATGTCCCTGAGTAGTATAGGTAATAGCGGTTCCAGCCCACCCTGCAAATGGAGACCCCACAACAAGACTAATGAATAGCCCACTTAAACTAATGAATAGGCCCATTTCAACGTATGTTTACCCAGTTCGACTAATGATTTTCACCCAGAGGCTCCGAATTTACGGGTACAAAACGTACACTTACACTAATGATTTTTTAGTTGAACTGGTCAAGCATACGCCGAAGTGGTACAAAAACGTACACTAACGCTAATGATTAACAGTTCGACTAAACAATCGTTAGTTTAAGTGGACGTAAATCACCACTTCGGCGTATAGGGAGTCCATTGGAAGGGCCACGAGTCACAGGTGCCAGCCTACAGGCCAGCCTCCTCCAACCCACCAGCCAGCCCCGGTGGCCACACAAAACTTGCCTTGGGTCTCCCACTCTCCAAATAGCTTGATTTCTTCAGACAATAGGCTACAAGCGGGGAGCCTATCGGCGGGGCCACGGGTTGCAGGGGTCCACAAGTCGCAGGTGCCAGTCCACCGACCACAAAGCCTTCCGACCCTCTGTGTACCCCCTTTTAGAGCTTTGCGAGTACATAGGTATATACCATGCCAAGAACAACCCTACCACGAGAAGCCTCTACCGGGATACGATCTGGAGCCTTGTCTGTTCGTGCAGCAAAGGAGAAATACCACATTTCGCAAGCAAGGTACACAAAAATCTGTTGAATTGCCCCAGAAAATGTTCCACCTCCAAATACTATTCTTGGCCGCCCAGCACTGCCATCTTTCGAACAACGAGCAGAGAATTGGGGTCTGCTAGAAAAGAGGTTTCCCTACTTGTTTCTATCCAAAAGAGAGCTAGAGATTCTAGATTTCCTTGGGTTTGGCATCTTCGAAAGATACCAGATACCAAAGGATTTTCTAGAAATATAACTTGCAAGCTTCTAAGAACCAGTCCAGGCAGGCCATATTCTCGACTTTGTCTACCTGTACCAATTGGGCCCCCACGACGGCAAGCTTCGTATTGTATCTTCGAGGCCCCGAAAAGTAGACAAACCACGCAGCAAATGCGATGGCGATTGTCTCCAAATAGTCCCACCTCCAAAGATTTTCGAGGATCCAGATAGTACTTGCAAATGTGGGGCAACAGACCACTGCGTCGATAGCAAGAAATGCCCGCTGTGGAGCCACCGCAACATTGCCTGCAAACCCAGACCGGTCCCATTGCCACTTGTAGTCCCAGAGACAATTGCACCCGAACATCCAGAATCTCTACGACGTCGAATGCCTTGTGTGGTGCATACGATACACACAGCTCGTTGGGAGTCTGGCAGAGAACTGTGTATGCCAACAAAAGGACTGCCACTAGAGATGTCTCGCAGAAAGGACAAATTTCCAGATCTTCCAAATTTGCCACCAGGCCCATCGCCCCCGGGAAAACCATTGCTAAACTATGGAGGTCCTACAGAACTAGAACTGCCACCACCTCGAAAGGAGGAGCAGCGAAAAGCATCGGCTTTGCCAGCTGGAAAGTATCTTTGTAGAAACTTTGAGGTCGCCAAAGATAGACAAAATCGAAACAGAGTACTCTTGTTCTTGGAAACCCCGGAAAGCCCAACTGCAGTCCCGGTCCATGGATACAGGATACAAGAAGCCCTTCGAGCACATGGTGGAATAGAAGCCCTCCGAATAGCCAAAACCCCATTCTCCCTCACGCTAGGCAACCTTTGCTTCTCGCCGGCCAGATCCAGGAAAGACGATAGAACGACAGAACTGGACATGCAACGAAAGCCACAACTCCACAAGCCCCACCCAGGCCAGCATCTTCCAGCCCACAGGCCAGCCTCCTACAACCAACCAGCCAGCCCAGGTGCCAGCCAACCCAAGTAGCAGGTAGCGAACACCCCTGGTCGCAGGTGGCGAACGTGTCTCCTCCAGCCCACCTGGTCGCAGGCGGCGCTACACCACCACCAGGACAGCCGGGCGCTGCCTACTCCAAGGGCGCAAAAAACCTTTTTTCCAAGGCCTCCCTTATCGGTTGGAGCGGCTGTATCTGCTGAATACGGGGCATTTCCTCACCACTATATCGCGATGGTAAACAGTATACCACCGTCGTGATGGGATTGAGATGCTGGTGTTTGGTACATACGTTGCAGCGCGACCCTTGACGTGTTGTATTTCCTGTTGGTAGACGTGTCAGTTGAATGGATGTATTTCTTGGAGGAAGCTGTTGTTGCTGAGTTAGAGTGCCTATCACATGAAAAATCATGTCCCTTTTCTCCAGATTTCGGAAATATTACCCAAAGTACCTATTTTCTTTTTGTATCAGCTGTGAAATTTCGAAATTTCGACTTATAGAAACGACGAGCTCCTGAATAGTTATTCACCTCCGCGTTACGTCCGACCCGGAAATGTTTGGTTTGCGAGGCGCGATCCGCGTTTCGATTCTTGCAAAATAGCTTCTGGTAGTTTCGCTGTTTCATCACTTCTGGAGAGCGACGAAGAGACATAATTAAGATAGCACAGATCATTTTCAGGCAATCTTTGCTTTGGCAAAGCAAATATTGTCTTAAATATTCGTACCGGAAATGAGCGATTCAGACATCTCGGATGAAGATAATAAGGACGCCGGCCATGTCACTACTGCGCCTGGGGTCTTATTCACGCGGGTCATCCTGTCCAGGACCAAGTGCGGCTGCAAAACAAAGCTGGGTAAGCTATGTCAGATCGTATTTATGCTCCAGTTCATCCTATATATGTTAGTACATTACACGAGAAGTTAATCCTTTAATTTTGTAAATAAGGTATGTATACCCATTTATCCTGAACACATTTTCCTTCACTTATTATGTGTTTTAATTGAAGCAATCCAACGCTGTTGTGAATCCATTGAAATATATAAGTTCAAACATATGTATATTGATGATTAAGTTAGTGGGAGCCTGGTGAACACGAAAGCCACAGAATTTTTTTTTATTTCCCAAATTTACATGAATGTTTAAATACAACACAAAGCAAACAGTATACCGCGTAGCTTTGCAGCAGGTTCCTTGAGTCATTACCTCCAGAGATATTAGCCTCATTATGAATTGATTTCAGCGAAGTACCTATAACCGTGCGATCGGCACTTTAAACAATGAGAATGTTGACTCTTGTTATTATGCTTTCCTACGGCGTTTTGATGACATCGTAGATGCGCATGCTCCAGAAAAACATGTAAACATCCCGTGCAAGGTAGTCATACGGGAACCATGGATGACACCTGGACTATAAAAATCATCTAAAAGAAGGGATAAATTGTACAAGCAATCATTGAGCAAACCTAAAGATGGCATTATGTAAAAAAAATACATACACTATAGGAATGCCAATAACAAAACAAAAAGACATGCTAAGAATGCTTATTGTAAGGGTTGCCTTCAAAAAAAGGTGATAGCAAATCCAAAACATGGAAAATCATTAATTCCATGGTGGGTCGGGTTCGTGACAAAAGTTCCTTGCACGAAACACTTGTTATAAATGGTAAAACAACGGACAGTCGAATAACGGATTGTTATCCAGCGCATTTTAAATACGAAACACAACTAATTACTTCACAAAAAAACTACACCCATCATGAATTCTTCATTCTTTAATCCAACCTAACCCGTTGAAGTAATGCTGGTTATTAACTCTTGCAAAGCAGAGAAAAGTGTTGGTGACGATGGAATAAACATGAATTAAATGAAACTCACTTCAAATAAAATATGCGTCCCCCTATTCAAACCTATTAATATGTCAATGGAACAAGGAATTGTACCTGATGCAATGAAAGTAGCAAAAGTCATTCCGATACATAAAGAAAAATGCAAAAGGTCCATTAACTAATTATAGGCCAATATCGCTTATGTCAAATATAATTAAAATATTTGAAAAAGTCGCACAAAAACTTATCTACTCGTTACGCTAGTAATATCACATACTCTACCATAATAGGCAATATATTTATGTCGCTGTTGGCTTATGTTGGGGTACTTAATCCTCATTTATAAGCAGAATATTATTTGAGCGCAGAGGATGTCCCAATCATTGTTTACCCAAACCTATCTGAAAATCTGCAATGACACAAATAATCACAAAATACTGTTTTTCGATGCATATAGTCATTATTTCGCTTAAAAGCTAAAGCATCACGCGGTGTCATCTCGGTTATCCCGAGGGAAATAGGAATATAAATGCACTTAACGTAGGTAACAATGATATCGAAGAATTTACACCCGGATTAGATACATACATAGTTTTGCTTAACTGGATTTAATTTTGTACGCAAATTGTCTGATACTGTAGCCCAACGCAGTCAATAACAAGTATGCCAGCGAATAAATCGTTTTGTCAGTCTTATTTAGTCAATGTACATAATAATGAATAAATTGCTATAAACTTCATTTTATGGTAAGCATTGTCAGCAGACCAATCAATCCTATATTTTATCGAAAAGATATTTGTATTAATCTGGTTTGAGCCCCGATGGAAGATTTTCATCACCTCAAGCCATACGTGACTATCTCAGAGGAAACGTTGTAGTAAAATTGAACTATGCTACATAGCTGCAATAACGACTAATGATTGGTTATTCTTATAACAATATCGCCAGACTTCTTGGTGAAGTGAGTGAAATTATTCAAATTTGCCTGGCAATGGAAAATCTTGCCTCTATGACATCGTCCGCAGCCTTAGATTGAAACACGTTTGCAGACTATGAATAGGTGCATGGAATTCGTTCAGCACCCCGCCATTACACACGAAGCAGTATATATCTATCTACGTTTTCCAAATCATCTTTAATGGAGGCCTCAGGCGAATGAAAGTGTAATAACTAATAATTGCTTAGATTTAATTCTGACGAAGCGCGCCAACCAGCAACTTTCAATTCAAGCCATATCAGGTGCCTTGTTTTAGAATATTCTCCTGGTAAAGACAAGAGCTGTGATGTAACTACATGCGTCACTCTAGGCAATTCATGTCAACCAGTGTATTAATATTACACGGCAGGCAACATGGCCCATTAGGACAGCACTTAGAGGCAATCCAAGGTTCAACGGGACAGAATGGTGTTATTACCCTGCGAGCTAGTTCATGTTGGCGTCATCAGCCTTTAATTCCTGTTATATTAACAACATTTGGGCGATATAAGCGCTGCTTGCAGCCGACCATAGATGCCCAATAACAAGGCTTTGGAGACACAAGTGTGAGTAGAGTGTGAGAGCCGGTTTCTCAAGATATTATGGTTACACATACTTCGGATTATAATTTACAAATCGCGACTGGATAAGAATAAACGTTTTAAGTAGTGTCCCACTAGTTATAAAAGTAAGCTGGCTAATATAAAATGAATGGCTGATGGCGGTAATAGACCCGGTTAACATGTTGTGGGAACAACTCTCTAATTAAGGGCCTCTGAAGCTTCCAATTCATTGTTGATCAGAATTATTAAATATTTCCAATGTAAACGAAACGAGAATAGACGGGCGACCCTTTGGACATTATTCGACAAGCGTGACAATTGATTGTTGATACCGGGTTAGAAAGTATAAGCGGAAGCGACCAGGGTGGGATTGTGTACGGATGCCTTTAACTATTGTATAAGCGGGCGATCATATTTTCCGTGCATGTTTGTCACAATGTCAGAAAAGCAAGCGAGCACAATGTCAGTAAAGTCATAGCGAGGAAACAATGCCACTAAAATCTTGAGCGAATCCTTACTCTTGTTTAGCTGCATGTCCGGGTGATTTCGAAGGAAAAAGAGTGCTCAAGGAGTGCACACATAAACGTGAAAAATGCGTGTGATTGTACATCATTAAGCTATTTGTTGCATTACATTATCCTAAAAGCTCTTTTGTATATAGAACACTACAGTATCCTAGAATGTCTGTTAAAGTTGAACGTTGACATTGTTAGCGCAGTTAATGAACGCGTTGTCGGCGCACTTTGCATATATCGGGGCATTACAGATAAGGGTAGACATCCAAACTTATTGATGGTCGAAAAGGATTAATCGCAATGCCTGCTCTTCTAAAATATGTATTAATTAGCCATTAAGACTGTCCAGATGTTGATAACCGGGATTCAATATATGAAGCTTATTTTAATTTGCATTGGATGAATGCTGTTTGTAGTTTGCTTACCAGCCTTTGTGAGCAACTACTCTGCATGTTGATTGCTATGCTCACACCATGTGCCAATGTTGCGTTAGTAGGACACAGCATGTCATGAATTGAGGCGAGTTTGTCGGTTAACCGAGGGTTTGTGTCATGTGTGGCTAAATACTCTGGATACAGTTGCCATGTGATGAAAACAATGGTCAGTTGCGGTCAGCTGGGGCGACGACACTTAATCACATATTAGTCGCATATAAGTAGGATAACCGTTCAATAACAAATATTTGCAATTCGCTTGACATGTATTAGACTAAGCAATACATATTCTTGAAACGGGAAAAACAGCTTTATCTAGCGGTCTCCGTTAATCATATATATTATTATCACCTGGGTTGTACAGAATGTCTGCAAACATGCAGTGACCATCGTTATGTAGTACTTCGGCAACATACTGAGAAGATGAAGGGGCAATTCGTAGAAGATAAATTGTCTAAAGTGCAATAAAGGTCAAATGGGATGAATATGATTGCATACTATTCCCGCTCCTAAACCGCCATTTAGAGTCAAGGTGTTTAGAATAGCCAGGAAAGTATTAAGTCGATTTGATCGGACAGGTTTAGTAATCATGAGGCATGGTATATTTTTGTGAGATATCCATTGCCGTAATAAACAGTGGTGTTATCTCTCCGTCTTCCCTTCCGAATCGGTGGACAGCGATGGCCTTGTGGGAATAGTGTCACAACACCGCTACTGATTGGCAACGTCCAACACCAGTCAACCCTTGTAGTGTACTGAAACACCATCACTCATCTGCCGATAATAGTTACTTATCGAGAAGAATAGCATTGAGAGAGTGGCCAGACAGAGTGATCCATAACAGCTGTCTGTGTGATGAATAGAGAGCGATGGACGGACTGTAATTGAAAGTAGTCAAGCGATAAATATGCGTTCTATCACCGGTGATGCACTATCACTCCATCCGCCTGGCCGCAACTTGGTGCTATGATTAAGGAATCGTAGATACCAAGCTTTCAGTAAGAATTGCTGCCTGCTGCGCGAGCAAAGTACAGTCTATTTATATTTGTCGCGAATAACAAGCGAATATTGGCATGGTTGTAACAAAATTAAATTCATGTTATCTTATCACGGGTGTCAGTGGAAAAATGATCTGCCCAACCAGCCCTGCCATTGTTAAGGTACCATTAATCACATGGGATTGCATTAACATTGTCAATGCAGTAAGCATTAAGCATCGGCGGTTGGCAGATGGATTGCAGTCAATATGCTATATGCAATGGAAGTATGCCAGAAAACAGAATCAAGTGACTACGATTCACCAAGTAGCAGACAAGAAAGTCTTGCCGGCTCGAGTTTAACCAGAAAACGGACACCAAATAAAATAGTGGGATGAAAGCCTAGTATAGCATATTTTCTATACGTACTGAGCAAAAAAATACGATTAGAGGTTCTTCAAGCACAGTATAAACTACGACATTTAAATGACAGTTGCATACGATGAATGCGGTCGCAGAACGGCGTCGCTTAGTTTGAACTACGTACCATAAGATGCACAACCAGGTAGAACGGCGTTCCGGAAAGTCAATAGGTGTGGTGCGCAACATGAAGATGGTAATTAGGATATGCGCACGTGTCAGCTGCGAGTGACATTATGCTGCTACGCCAGAAGGTGTAGAGGCATCAACTATGTCAGTCACGAATGAGCCCTTGATAGTATAACGTTTGCATTTGAACAATCGATGATATTCAATGCGACTGTTTACCCTTAAAGTTGTAATGAATTGCTGTAATAACATATTGATAAGGACAGTGATCACCGTAACATGTGACGTAATCACTTGATAGGGGGACTTATAATGAATGAAGTATGAGCACGCATAGTCGTTCGTCAAAGTGCATGACGCTACGTACAATATTTACAGCTTCTTTTGCATTGTCATGTCATATGAGATCATTTGGATCACAAACTGCGCCAATCGCCCATAATAGATTTCACCCCGGACATACCTGTTATCTTGAGGTAATTTTGTCATGTATGATGCAGAATCTATAAGACTGAGATCTTAATGCAGCGGAAATGAGCCCTGACATTAAAAGACAATGGTAATGATTCTCTTGGTCGTGGATGTCGTGACTAAATTAACCAGCACTAAGCGATACTAAAGGTTAAGAGGCCAAAGAGAGAATCCCAGTAATTGTATTGCTATTGTTACAAAGCATCCAGTGTTAGGCAGCTAATGGTGACAGATGTCGTAATCAATGAGTCGAGTCAAGTACCAGCTTAATCTGACATAAATACTCATGTACACCATATCGATTACCACAAACGAATGGGGCTGGATAACGGGTCTTACCTAGCCAATGCGTACATACAAACGAGCTCGACTAGTAGTTGCTTATAAACATGCTTGCTGCTTGGAATTTACGAGCGGCCTTTGGAATGTAATGGTTGAAAATAATCCAAACGGCCGAAAACAGCTCGCTAATGCAATTTTCCGCCGGATATCTGCTGCCGCCAATGACAACACCAGAACAAAATGCAATACATTTGACAGCGTACTGCTGTAAGCGAAGTAAGAATGCGTTTTGGTTCGTACACAGCGAGGGCGGGAACATTTCAGATATTATTTAGTTCGGGGTCATGTGGGGAACAGCTAGGAGTCAATATTGGAAGTAGAATGTGGTCACAGAAAATAAGAATATGTCACTGCCTTGATTAGAGTGGGATCGCGGCGGGGATTAGGGAGGCTCACGGTGGTAATTTGGACGAAGTCACATCGGGCATTACAGCGAAGTCGGGCGAGGATGAGGATGGGATCACGGTGAATATTATCAGATCCCTATCTTGGCTTGTGCCGGATATGCCATCCTTAGAATATAGACTCTGTCAGTTACAGCTAATACCAGCCTGGTCAAACTGCTTGTTGACCGAAATGTGAAAAGTCTTTCATGCAAGAAAGAACACGTGGCTCAAGCAGAAATATGCATATCGGTGACGATCATTGCTAGTTATTATTTCCATACATGGATGCTGTTTATTTCTACACTAAACCCACTAATGAGTGCGCGGCACACACCAAGTCAAGTACAATATGCATACCGCATTTCTACATATCAGTTTTGTACGTACATATCGGCTTTCGACATGCAGGATGTGCATTGCTTGTATCTTTTAGTAAAACGTCATGCTGTTACAGCACATACGGCGACAAAGTATAGCACTCTTGTAGGAGTATAGTTGAAGAATATGATATGATCTATTTTCAATTAATTGGCTAATGCATGTAGCATGCTTAACGAAATAATTTTTTCGCCACACAGTAATTAATTGTATGCAACTCTCAGTTTGATAAATGCATGCTAGTTTAGTCTCATGGACGATTTTATGTTTTTCCGTGTGTTCTTTGTGGTAGTCTTTTAGTGACATGTGAGTGTACTTTCCATTTTGAGAGTCAGCGTTGGACCCCACTGCGTCGTACTTAGCATATCAATTAGCAGCCACCGTCAGAGTTATCATCACGATGCTCCAGGGCGCAGACTTCAATTTCATCTACACATAGAAAGTGGATGCCATTTCGCATGCTAAAGACGACAGACAAAGCACAAGCAATCGACGAGTCAACTTATGGTAGTCTTTGACTGTTTAACATTGCTAGCAACGGCAAAATCTTTTAATAATGTTCAAGGTAAACTACAATGATTAGGAGTAGTGCTTGGGGTTGTAGTCATTGAAACGGTAGGCCACCAAATAGCTGTTGCAACATTACTCCACCTACCTATTAAGAGTATCACAAATATTTCAAGCGTGGCTTTATATTCACTCTATCGATAACTTTTAAATTAATTTTAGTGGCACGGCTTATCATAATGACGCACATGCTTAGTACGAGTTAATGCTTGACCACCACTGATCAGGTACTCACGTAACATCCAGGTCAGCACTTTAAAAGGATATGGTAAAATATTTGATGATTCATTTTTGGCTAGGCTAGTACTTAATGCTGATATAATTCTGTATACCTTACTTACCTGCTATTCGAAAGTCTGAACGTTGACTTGGACCCATGTCAATTTTGGTTCGATGACCTTTAGTTCTCCTACCACCTTGTTACACCGTACTCATTGCCCTTCAACTTAGTCTGAACGTTCGCCTTTCATCCTGCAATTAAGACAGTAGATTGATGTAGATGTATTTTTAGGTTAATAGATTAAGCCAGGCGCCTTGCGCCATTCAACCCTATTCATCCGTATTCGATTCGGTCACACGCAGTAGCAGCAGGGTAAATCCCTGGGTATGGAAGATGATCGTACAGGAACAGCTTTCACCACTCATACGCGACACACTTTTGAGATGCTCAATTGGTCCTTTTTAACTGCGACGGCCGTAATTTATAATATTGCTTATTGTGCGACTGAGCATATGCGTCAATAAGCACCGTTAGTGTGCTTTAGATTGCATCCATTGCAAGTCACAAAGCGGCACCGCGCTGAACACCACCGATCGGCGGACATCATTATAGCTAGCACCCAAAACGCAGCCAACACGTACCGACGTAGCGCTTCATGCGCTGGCTATGATCAGCTACAATCTCTCATGGGGAAGTGTGCGTCTGGAAGTTACAATAAGCAAATATCCGGCTTTCAGTGTATGGAGAACATACTATCACCTCTACCTAATGGGCGAACTGGGAGAATATTACTTTTAACGTGCTGCTCATCATGCCCATGGCTGCACAAATAAGACTGTTGTAGCGCCAACATTTCTGTCATAATCCTTATAAATCCGACTGATAGGAGATAATTAGGAGAACGACGCATTATTTCTACCTGTTATAAGGCATGATGATTAGGAGCACCTATACCATAGAAAGCCACAATTTAGCTTATCGCATTTTCAGCCGCACAATCTGACCTTGAAACACGACGTGGTGATTTGACGTCACAGGCCGTAGTACTGGTGGTGCCGTAAATTGTTGAGAACCCTCTTCCCACCCAATTAAACTTGTAGAATGTTCTATTACCTGCACTGCAGGTCATTGATAACATCGATCTAGTTCGTTCTATGTGCATTGTGTTGTCATACTCCCCAGGGGGATAAATTAACCTGATTGCAAGTAACATGCTCACTTGCAATCGATTCAGTCATCCCATTTGCACTGGGCCTTTAGGGACACTGCGATTTATTCTCTTCCAAAGGGACGCAGACCACATTGAATGAAAGATGTCTCTTCCGTTTGTCGGGTAATTGAGTTCTAAAACAGCGAACAGTCATATGAAAATGGCGCTGCCGCTTGAAGCCTCGTGCTTACTGCCTCGTTCTGCCTCATCAATAAATGCAATAAGCCGCCTAACATGAAAGGGCTGACTGATGCAATTATAATAACAGCAGCATTTAATCGTGTTAGTACAGTCGCTCACACATTTATCATTACGCCACAAGCCCGTATGTGATTCGAGTTTATGGACTGTTTTTCATTATTTTGGCCGCAGAATAGGCTGCAACGGATCTAATCAACATTGGCCACTGTGACTACATTTCGTAATAAGATTAGTTTGTTTTACAAGCTTCACAGAACCAAGCTGACAAGGAACACAATTGAAAGTCGAGATTAAATTAGCCAGCATTAAGCGAAACTAGTGTTTATGGAGTGATATGTCGGCAAGATAATCCTTTGAATTACACTGTAACCGTTATACAAGTTGTTTGAGTCAAATGTTGAGTGATGCTTGGATCGATGGGTCAAGTCACTTTGCAACACAATGTGACGCTGCACATTGTATGGAATCGTCGTTATCATAGACCGACGTGCCAATCACTGGCCGGTTCCACAATTATTAAAGTAGATATTGGCTAAATATCATTGTAAAGAACGATGCCTTTTTAGAATGGAAATCTGAGTATTAATTGTCATAATCCGGTAAAAGCAATTTGTCCTTTGGCTGACATGGTCGATAATCAGTGTTATACATTGCTTAAAGCTTATTTTTTCACGGGTACTGTGTCACTTTACGGAGCATTGTTTGTCAGCTATCTGCATAATTAGTGATTCCAATTAAAACAAGATATGGTGAAATCGCAACCTATATTGAAAAACAGCAGTAGTTTACAGATGCAGCACAGACCAGATACCTCAAGCTGCCTGACTTATAGACTATTACTCAAGTGCAATCTATGAAGCACGAATTTTATAGCGCAGTATGTGCCAACAGCAAGCCATACGATATGAGTCGCCATTTTCACTAACCTGTGTGATCTCAGCAAAATTTGAACACTCTTGTATTTTGTAAGTCATATTATCGCTGTACATAGGGCGCATCGGTGTTGACTTCAGAAAGATAACAATTCCAGAAGCTAAGTTTTAATCGGACAGCTCCACCTTTTCCTACAATCATTGACCACCACCTGATGATCTCATTGTTTTTCATAATTGAACCATAGTAAAGGTGATTTACCTAAGGCTAACGCATAGATCACCAGCATTGTGAGGATTAACACAAGGACCACGAGGGCTCCTATTCTCCTCCTCCGATGGCACCCTCCTCAGACTGCAGTTCTATGTCATGGTCAAATGTAGCGTTTTAAATGCTTGGTTTTGCATCCTTCATGAGGCAGTATTAAGATATATTCACCATAGTAAAAATGTCAACATGTCTCCGTCTCAAACACATCCTGCTGATGATTGAAGACCCAGCCTGAGCCCCATTCAGAGTCGTCCTTAAATGTGATCATTACAACAGTTTAGGTGACCATTGAGGTTGCCTCCAGCAAGATGTATGCTCGGGGAAAATGTATGCCTATCACAGTTGGATGAGATGAAGAAAGCCTTTTCGACAACAAGCATACATGACAAAAGCGTGGTATGGAATGTGAAACACCTGGCATTGGCGGACATGTCCATAGAAGAGGTATGGACAAGCAAGTACGTCCTGTAGCACGACCTGGGGACATGTGACGAAAACCCTCTCAATGGCAGTGGGCGGAGCGTTGGAGGGTGTCACTATCAAGATAACAAAACAACGCGAAGAGGCCGGCGTATGAAACGTCGATGTGTACATAATCATGGACACACAGCTGAACAGCAAGAATGCCGGTTCATCAACGCTGTCCACTCAGTTTGCGTATCCAGATGGCCCATATTCTTCCCTATCTCAAAACTAGTTTATTGCTCAAAAAGCTATATTAGACAAGCTCTGGATGCTGCGATGGTTATGATACTTGATTTTAAAATATTTGTAGGCCCTACGGCCTGTCATTGCTCAGCGTATTATGCGCATATCCTTGTTAATTCATGCAACAATATTTTCTCGACAATCATAAGCAATGTTCGTTAATAGCATTATTCGTTCCACACACACAAGAGAAGGTATTTTCTTACGATGGGCCAATTGGCAAAAACAATTAAAACGGGGTCGTGTGGCGGGTCTAAAGGTAGTAACAGAGTGCTAGAATTCTAAGACCCCAGTTAGTTCAATCATAGAACTATCAGAATGGTACCTGCTGCTTATCCGTTTTCGTGTTGTTCACATAATATCATGCTACAGTGGGATTAACAATGGTGACAGATGCTCTAAATGTTGGTAAGCTGCTATACCAGTCACGGGGTCCTGCATCAACCGTGCATCCCTCATTCGGATCCGTTTCGTATGGAAATTGCACAGTATATCCTTTACTGAAATGACAGGTGTAGGAATGCCGGATGCTTTATATATCTTCGCTGCAAGGGATTAAGGGATTCAGTCGAAGCGTGATCTAGGGTACATCTCGGATGCCAGACAGCGGGTGAGGTTTTTTTTCTCACTTTGTTTTGCGTCATAATGTGTGACACATCGCCTACCACAGCACGAGATTAAAGCCTAATGTCATGCTCTACTGGACGAATATTATGTTCAACAGAAATACAATGTGGGTACTTCGCATCAATTGTTATGCAGAGGACCGGCAGTGACCTATTAAGTGTTCGTTCTTCGGACGCACTCTGTGTCATTATAACGCCAACGCCGTCTGTATAGACTGCATGTATCAACATAATAAATAGGTAGATGACGCTTGTGACATGTGTCTGATGCAGGGTATAGACGTAATCGTGCAGAATAACTTAAAAAAGAAAATGCCGATTCATTTTATGCATCTGATGATATGCAACTGGAACATGGGCTTTACCGCTACAATCAACATTCTAATGTCTAAGGCGGTTATAATGCCTTTATAATGTCTCTTTAAACCGTTAGCTAGTCGCTATTTATAAGCTTTCGACCGTCATTACGCAATTTGTTACAAGTTGTACAAGCGATATTTAAATGATCGGTCTGTAATAGCACATACAACAATGTAGATAGCATAATGGCCTCTTGCGATTCACTGAAATGAACACTCAAGCATACCCCATCAAACACAATGTATGAGCATGACTAGCATGGATGTCCATACCAGACAAATGTTTGTTTGTATTTAATTTCAACCTACCTTAAACGATTTTATATGATTAACAAATTGATACCGTTTCTAAATACTACACCATATGTGTCCGTCAAGTGAAAAAGAGCAGCCTTAATCCACTGTGCATGATTACACAACGTGTTGAGCGATCAAAATGAACTATTTCCTGTGCCTTCGTCAAGCAAACAATACTGGACCAATGAAGCAGAAAGACTTAAGACTGCACAGGGTTTTTTTCTGGTGCCATTTTACATGACAGACTTGGCAGGATTGCTGCATTGACTAATATCGATGATAATTTCTATAATATTCTTAACCAATATTGCCAAATATACACATGCAACAGCCCCAAGATGAAGGAAATTGTTAATTTCCGAGAGGTCCATCAGACTTCTTAATGCAATGCATCTAGACTGATGTATATATATCTTCGAATTGTCGACTTTTGTATTCCAGCCTATGTCAATAACAGACGATACTGGTTTGCATGTTTTTGGTACATTGCAATGGCATTATTAAAGCATGTTCATCAAAGCCATGACACCAACAGTTTAGGTCACTAAATGTATATATAATATAGATATACATATATATATAAAATATATTTATATATATATATACACATATCATATATATATATATGCGGATTATCTATGAATGTGACTATATATATCATATATTATATATATATATATATATATATATATATATATATTATATATATATACCCAGTATATATATAGATATATATATATACCCATATATATATATATTCATATACGCATATATATTATTCTTATAAATCAACAATACCGATCTATATATCATAATATATAATGAATTAACTGATGGTTATACTATTCCTAATGACCCGTAGTTTGCAGGTCTGTTTCAGACAATTTTCGATTATATAACGCTGTTCATTCGTAATCACACTGCGAGGCTTCTACCTTGTAGATGTTGCAGAAAAAACCCGTGGATGGTTGATGTTTCAAAATTTACCATGTACGCAACCTAATTGCGCTTTCTTTGTGACACGGCTGCATATGTAATCACTGCTGTGAGCACAAGATAACGATAACCCATATCTTAACACTGGTACATGACAAACAATGGCAGCTTCGACCACAAAATTTTTACCACCGTCAACACTGCGAACTTAATGAAAGATGCAATGTGTGACCCATGTTAATGCCTTACAGGCAAGAGACGCGGACCATATGAGGATGATACCCAAAGAAATAACTACATTATTAGATGATATCAAATTAATTAAATCCCTGTGTGGCAGTATCAGATCACACGAATTTATCAGATCACACGAATTTATCACAAATAGTCAACACATCCAACCAAATGTGGTGCTGTTACTGGGGGCCTGTATCACAGCCACGTAAAGCTTAATCCTTGTGTTTTTTGCGCTGTGTGAAGCGTAAACAGCCCCACTGGTCATGGAAACAGTATCACAAAAGTCAATTTGGTGACATAACGCGGATTGTTATATATGCTTATCAATTGCATCCTTCCTCTAGCAATAGTGCGCAATTTTATTGTTGGATGTGGTCATGTTAACAGAATGATTTATTGATAACTTGTGGATGATGCTTACTTAAAGTCTACGTAGTTAGCAGCTTATCACAATAGTAAAGGCATCCAACCAATAGTGCGTACGCTGTTGGATGTGGTCATTTTAACAGAATGGTTTATGATAACTTGTGGATGATGCTTATTTAAGTCTACGTAGTTAGCAGCTTATCTCAAAAGTAAGGGCACCCAACCAATTTCGCGTACGCTGTTGGATGTGCAATTTCAAGTCACACGTAAGTGATTGCCCGTAACATCTTGTGAGATTTAGGTGAGCCGTAGGCGTCCCTATTCATTGTAAGGTTGGGTGATTATGCGCACAATACCACCTACTCGTTAAAAACAACTAGAGGAGGCACTTGTGGATGCTATGATGAGTCGCTAATTTCATGGATACGGATTGCATTTTACGGTCCAGCCAGGCACGTAGTACTACTCACTAAATTTTTGTCAGTTGCATTCACGAGGACCATAAAAGGACCATTTCGACACAGGGTCCAACGACAACCACTTCTATGCAGACCATCCTCGAACATTCCGGCTAGATATTTTTTAGGGGCAAACTACATGAAGAGCTTTTAGTTGTGCCTCATTGAGTAGCACACGTTGCTTATTTTCTTACAGCCTCAAACGCCCACCCCATCCCCCACCCTACCCCCACGAAAGAAACAGTCACACCCCAATACGACGTCATAGCATAGAACATGTAGCAGATTGCAGTTAATGGGGATCCAAATTCAGGTAAGAATAACGATGATATATATGTGCAATGTTTGGCAGCATAAATACATCGTAGTGAATACAGCTGCTGTACACATCGGCAATGTGTATACATTTGATGCAAGCTTGGTGGGTCAAGCTTCGCACTTGTTTCAAATTAGCACACGTCATATTTCACAAAGCTACTACACTAATTATTAGGCGGCATTTGGGGGCTCTTTGAATAAAAATCAGTACCGGCCGGTATACTAGAGGTGATGAACTGTGCAAGCCATGTTAAAACCGCCCGGTTAATTGGACCCGTAATGAATGGTCCGCGTGATATACAGGTGTTGTATTATGCATATGGTCATATGTGCCTGTGACACACGAAATTGTCTTACATAACTACTCGCAAAAGCCCGCAACTTCTGCAGAAATATGAATTACAGGTCGCCACAAGGGCAAAACTCAATAGGACTCAGTGCCCGTTTAACGATTTTTGTGCAGTAATCACCTTGTCTATAAGTTATTATTGGGGGTTTTATGAGTTGGACGTTTACAAAGACGCTTTTGGCTATATAAGTTATTACAGATGTGCAAACGTACATTGTATTTACTGATGATAAGATATGTTATACGCACATTTGCTTTTGATATAGTATAATAAGGGCATGTTACATTGTTACAACGCATGCCCTACACACATCCAGACATCAGGAAATTAACCTGTCAACATTGTAACAATATCTCTGGAAATATCATGTACTCTCATATCAGTGGTAAAAACGCTGTTTATCTATTCACAAACAGGGATTGTAGTCTTGTCGTGCTTGTTATAGCACACAACAAGGGTAGTTGAGCAGTGCATCCAAACATGACGTTAATAATTCAACATCAATGATTGTGTTCAATATACGGACAACATGGTAACCGTGCTCATCCAAGCTAAACTGGATGGTCTAATTTCCCTTTATACTATTTTGAAATCAGAAATATAGCAACCATAACCAATCCATGAAAATTGTCGACTCATACAATGTTTTCAGCAATTAATTGTTTTACATCTGTCCTTATCAAATGCTACAAACACACACTGGTTTACGATCTATGTGGACACAACAGCCCGGCGTACGTCAGAATAAGCATCAGGAGCATCAAGCCAAACCCTCGCACGATATATATCCTGACTTAGCAGCCCGGAAGCAACACTGACTGTGTGTAAATTAAAGTTCTTTAGACGAGAGGGAACTGTGTTTCATTGATGATGAGTTTTGGCAGTCTATTATTGCCTGCGAACAAAATGGTGCTGCTTACACTATCATAACTTGCATTCGGCCAATTTTATCACTGTGCACACTTGGATTATTTGCTAACTTACCTAAACTTGATCATGGATAATTCAGTTTACATAACATACCTGGCGAAGGGAAAATACATATATTCAATATTGATATGATATCCCCAAACTATTACAGACCACATGATTTGGGTGCTGATATGAAAATAACCAAATTATACGATCAAGGAAATTATTACGACGAATGCAAAATTCATAAAAAATATTTATACATGCTGATAGGGGGAGCGAGGATTAGTTGGTGATGGCTACATTTTACAGTGTGCATTGTTTTATCTCAGTGCCTGACTACGAATGAGCAAGAAACGTGCCAGTAAAATAAGCAATATAGTCACAAAAGGTACATTTTAGATTTGTTCACATTTATGTTGCTATAGCATGCGACATCTGACATACGTCGAGCTGCGGTCCAGTTAGGATTGCACTTTCTCATCATAGGTTAACAACCTTCCCTATTAACCATAACATTATATTCACGATTGCACATTTAGTATTACCTGCCGCCAAGCATGAGTTATTATTGTTATTATTGAGTTGGACGTTAACAAAGACGCTTTTGTAAAAGGTATCGAATTAGAAGAGATATGAAAGCTAGCCATCTGGGTAATATGCATCTCGCAATCAATATTGGAAACATCTTTTGGTTATCACATCGAATGAGTCCATGGTCGCCCATGTCGTCTACAGGACTTCATTAATACAACCACGTTTACAGCTTGCTGATAATGAAAGTTAATATGCGTCGACTTTCAGTTATTCTTCGACGCGCCCAAAAGCGGCGACTAATAACACGTTACTGCTTATAGGTAATGGTGTATTTTAATGGAAATAGCTATGAAAATTAAACTTGAGTAATTGACGTTTGAGACGTTAAACATATTTCAAAAGCAGCTTCATGTACGTACCTACATTACACAGATAAGATATATCACTGTTTGCTATGATGTTACGTCTCTTATCTATCGCACGGAAAACGCAAAATGTTTTTAAATCACTTTGATTTGACAACTTCCTTTTGATGAAGATAGCGTAGATATATCACATTAGTTGAAAGGTAATATACATGCAGTGGTGCCCAGTATTAAAATGTCATTGATATTTTCGGTGTTGTTCTCAAGTAGGATCCAGGCTTAGACGTTGGTCTATAAGTTCAGCTTACGAATGTTATGCGTCTCGAGCAATATTTCAAAAGGTAAATAAATAACATGGTTGTTTATCGCACTGCAATTTCCCCTTTATCATCGTTTTCTGAAACACAGATATGCAGATTGTTGAGTGCATATTTGCTCCACGAAACGTTTTCGTTATATCACCTCATCTGTAAATAATCATTGACAAAAAGGGATCACCATTTATAAGCAGAGCCAAAGAGAATATGCAATTATTTCTGAACATATCCAGCTACATAATACATCAAAAAGGCAACAGTTAGAGGGTTAAATAATAGAAAACCTCAGAATAATAGCAGAATAGTCAGGTTAATGTCCACGCTATGTGCCTAGTTTTTTGTGCTAAATGCGCCAGTTGTGCATAATTGAATGCCTGGAGCACAGATTTACAAATTTGTGCTTTGTACTCTCCACCTAATGGTCTCTTATCGCTGATAGTTTACTCTTGGCAACAACATTAGTCGCACGTATTGGTAATTTGATGTGTCAGCGCTCTTATGTACAGAAATACAAGTGCAATCCCTCGGTAGAAATAGACAACATTTGCTAGCCTAGGATATCACATCATGTGTCATAAGCCATGACTTTGCATATAATAAATGCATCTATTAATCAATCCTCGATATATGTGTTTATCTGTTACCTAGAAAATGAAGAAGAATCACCTTGGAAGTAATTCAATTTCAGCCATAGGAATTAAGTTTGCGATATAGTAGAGGCGACAGATGATAGCTTTGCTAGCCGTCCTTAGTTGAGAAGATTTATTTCCTCTTCTAATCTAATATACGAGTGGTCTAATCTGCTAAACAACGACTTGGTCCATGGAGGCATTGCATGAAAGGTTTGATTACATTCCGGATTTATGTGGGTTGGTTTGCAAGAATTACCAATGACACAGAAATAATAACCATTGTTGCTCGACTAATTACCTCGCTTCTATATATCGTGCATAGAGTTCCCCTGAGGACTGGTTTATACATATACCTATTAAGTACTTATATAATTGGACGGAAGTATAATATATCGAACATGACACTACCTTAACAACAAACTTGTATGGCAGTGAAAAAAGTAGCCATATCATGCAGGTTACAAGCATGTACCTGTAATTGATTATTATCATGACATTGAACAAAACTCTAGCGTCGTGGCTAATTGTAGAAGTAATCAAACAGCCTTGTAAATCGATCTCGGTTGAGGCAAATACAAACTGCTAAGAATGTATGGGAAAATATGAACTGAGTTGTGGACCGCATGGCGGCTGCAAGCGATAATACCCACCCTATGAAGTTGACCACAAAAAATTGGCTCTTTCAGTAACGAAGCATGTCTCAATAAGAGGCAGATAGTTAATCCGATGGAACGATAGATGAGATGCATGCATCGTTTTATGGATTTATATATTAACCGGAATGTTTATGCGCACTTGATAAACATGAGTGATCCGGCTGTTATATCGAGTAAGATAAAATTATAAATTGTGCTGTTGGTTTTATTGAGTAGGAAGATGTATAGAGAATATTATCAGTTTATCAGCTTGTCTAGTGATCATGCATCTGAAATTGAAATAATCAATTCAACAGCATTTAGTATATCGCCCGACAAATACCAACGAACAGTCACTGTATGTCATGCTTGTCACGATTGTCGATCCGATCTCTCTCACACGCAAATCTGTTTTCTATATTGCCTTCGCTCAACTCTTGACCGCTTTTATAACATGTCCACCTGTCTACAGTACTTCGTTTCCTAACGCAATTTAACTCTCTCGCGAGTGGTTACGTGATCCATATTAGGATAGTCAATGCAAATGGAACAGCATCAGTACATTGATAGGTTATGACAACATGCTGTCTGTGATCAAATGATTACCCACATCGGCTCCAAATATATTTTTATAGGACTTTATGTTGCATAAAATTACACTTGATAGCATTAGCATGGCTGATAACAACATGTACAAATTTGTCGCATACTTGCAGGTTCTTAAAAATGTGGATGGTTCAAGATTGTGTCTAAGCAAATCGTACATCCGTTCAAGATTTCAAAATCTATGATTGATGGCAGATTTTGTCGGCCGCAATGGATTTCATCGTATGGGAAGGTTCTCAGTAAGCCGCAAAAATTATGTTGTAAGTAATACGTTTGATATCTCCCAACTCGGCTTTTGACGGGACACACGTCTTATGTCCGTAGAATAAATGATTGTTGCGCAGATACATATTTCACATTCGGCAACTCCTTGCCAATAAGATAGATGGGTTTATTGCATCAGTTGCTCACAATCTAATTAGCGTCCAAAACCATTTTCCGGCAGAACTCTGATATAGATCCCTTTTCCTTTTAACATGAGCCCTTCGTGCTATTTGGTGAAGATTGAACGCACATAGGCCTATTGCTTAGACAACATCAATGCCATTAGCAAATATACAATAGAAGAAATTCTGGCACGAAGGTAACACTAAGTCGCCCGATGACTATTCATTCAAATTCTCCGATAGCGACTTCATTGGACATGTACGTACGCCCATTGCATTGACTATCCTAATGTTTTCCCATTATAAGAACTACATCTGGTTGATCTGAGACGTTAGTTAAGATGAAAAGAGATATTGTGCACTCTCGGTCATTTAAGTCCAGCTTCTTATGGCCCATATTTAAAGCATACTGAGCCCTGACAATCTTCTACACCCACAGTACCGGAACGGCAGCTTAAAGCTGTCATCGATTTTCATTATATGACTGTTATACTTATCATCCGGTTAAAGTGCAGCCATATAACCGGGATAACTGTAACTGTTTCGACACACACCACAACGACGCTGTCTCGTAGCAGTGTACGAAACAGTGCAGTGATTTGGCTGAGTTAGGTTTGACGGAACATGACAAAGTGTATATCCCATTTCGACAAGTGAACATATACAGGTAAGGGCATAATCAACAGCTCACAAGATGTAGTACACACAACTGCCCTGTGATATTGGGTCGACACCGTCCACAGCACATTTGACTAGCGATTCATTGTCACTGGACTCAACTAGGCGGCTAAACATGTTGCAGGTATTTTGTACTTTTTCGGTCAGACGTTACAGCGGATATGACAGACCATGGTAGCAAATTGTGTGCAGAACTGTTGAAAAGTATGGCTTATGACAATGACATCCGGAGAACCGCGTTATATGTTTCGCTTACGAAATAGCAATGTTCTCCGTTGTTTGCAACCAATGTCGTCAGTCATCATTATGGAACCAGCTGCAACCAAAGTGTATATACTTTGCGTTGTATTGTTCTGCTTAATGCGATTAATTCATTGTGAAGAACGTTTCACAATCAAACAAATAAGGCATTTCAAACATGTAGGCATTTACCCGCCTCGATCATCTGTCAAATGAAACCTTTTTTTCAACGAAGCAATCAGATCTGCATTTCTAAACACCCACAGTCACAAATATCTCTGAGCAATTATGTGCAGGCGGAGGGACGCACGTGGCATTAACCTTTGCAAACTTCATGACAATCATTCTTTCATGAAGAGAATGAAGGGTTCTGTAATGTGACTCAAACAAACCATAGTAAGCGGAACGCATACGGCATTCTCTCAAAAAAGCTCCGCGTAAGTACCTTTAAATACATTGGCTGTTTAGAGGCTGCATGGCTTATGCACATCTCTAACCCGTACAAATTATCGTTCCAATCCCTTGTAGAAGTGAATAATTAAGCGCAAACAGGGAATTAATGCGTCCTTATCCATGCCGTTAAAGTAATAAGGTGCAGTGCATAATAGCTAATGTCTTCGACAACCGGATTAAATAAATAATTATCGTGTACAAGCCCAACCAAACACTAATATACATAGAAAACTGACACACACACACACACACACACACACACACACACACACACACACACACACACACACACACACACACACACACACACACACACACACACACACACATATATATATATATATATATATATATATATATATATATATATATATATATATATATATATATATATATATATATATATATATATATATATATATATATATATATATATATTTGCCATCCACTACACTAACATAGCTTAACACCCTTACATTCATGCATCCCACTTCATCACCCTGAGACACCACTGCTTCACCTATACATCCTACTATATCATGCACATACAACACTGGATTAATTATCCAGCACACTACATCGATCACACACAGCTGGTTAAATCACAGAAATAAATTGTGGATAAGTTGAGTCAATGCTTAGTGTGAGGAGATATCCTAAATATCTGGCATATCACTCCTTTGCCAGCTGCTGCCGAGGAACCATAAATTCAAGTCTAGCAGGCTGCTGACCGTTATCGGTTAAGCATGCGATGTTAGTTATTGTCAGTAGCGTGGAATGTGATTATTGCACGATCGCATCGACAGGCTCGAGAGCTTATTAATGTAGTTGACAGCCACAATTTCCGTTGCCTGTTGTACATATTGTGCAAAAAAAACAGTGCTCACCCGGAAGCATTAGTCATGCACCTAAAGGCAGGCACAGTATAGGCTAGATAACTCCGGCAAGAGTCGACCACCTCCAGTAAGTTGCTTCGTTTTGCTCATGATGCTTATAGCGCAGGATTTTAATATTGCAATCTTGTGCTAAATGGGTAAATTGTAATCTGAGTGACCGTGTCTGAGAGACGCCTCAACAGTGAGTGTATTGGAAGTATGCGTTGTTTTTTTGCGGTTGTGAGACCTTCACAGTTATCATTCGCTCCCTGTGACCATCTTTATAATATATGCCGTAGTTAAATAATCGATGCGAAGCGCTGAAAACACAAGTACTACATCGGGTTTGTCTTATTGGCGCGCTTTATGACAAGATGCTGTTAGTAATTGTGTCACATAGCTAGCTATTGGAGAATGCAGTGTAATGATTCAAAAACCGACATTTGTTGCTTATTCCTCGCACAGACGCAATGGTTCCCGCTAGTTTACTCTGTGGTAAAACAACTTTGAATAATTGCTATCACTCTGTTCGAGATACGCATGATATGATAAGATCTTTCTTGCTCTTGAGTTATTGCAAGATAACGGTCTACGACTCGACGTGGCAAACAACATGATTCTGTACCAAAGTGTCGTATCTTGCAAGTAGCATTGGTGTGCGATATATCGCTGACCTACAGTTTCTTTTAACTTGTCCATTTGATAATCATATTTTCATCCAAAGCAAATATCTACACTCTCCAGCCATTAATTGTCATTGCATATTGAAGTGAATAGAGGTGTCACAATTAGCCTCTTGTGCATAGATTAGTGTTGGCAAGATGAAATATCTAAGGTTCATCTAAGCACGCTTGATGTAATGTTGCTGTCATATACAAATCACATACAGAGGAAACTAGAATTATGCGCTTTCTATCTTAGCTAATTTGCCAAGAAGGCGATAACGTGTACGAGTCAATGAATAAATGTATGATCTATAAGGCAATGTCATTAGACACCTTGGCGCGGTGCCAGTTCGGCCTGGTATTGTGAGGGAAATCACAACTTGTTAGCATTAACATTTAATGTGCCAGATGTATAATGGGATCAAAAATTGGTAGCTATTTATAGAATCACTTTGTCTCAAACGTGACGGTCATGACGTATCCCTTGTGTAATGTGAAGAGAATAATCCTCTTAACCATAAAATATCAACCCCCGACTTTTATCTCAAGACTAGGTGTTATCTGTCGAGCGGGTCGAGCGGGATCTAGTCGTTTGTCTGCGGATTTATTTGTAACGCCATCCTAATTGTTCTGGGAAATATGGCAGTAGTACAAGGTGAGTGCATTTTATTGAAACAGTGCGCAAAGTATTCTCTTGTAGGACTCCTGTCTATTAAAAGTTAATACCATCAAAAGATTATAAGCTACTATAACCGCTACCTATTTTACTTTGATGTGATCACGTATTAAGCCGGACAACCGGGTTGGCAATAATTCATTCGTGAAAAGTGCACTATTAAATTACTGAACCACAAATATGTCAAGAAAAATACCATGGTAACATTGCAGGTCTTAAGAAATTATGGAATTATAAAGCCAATGATGTTTGATAATATAAGTTTTATTCTCAGCAAACAAAATCTCGAATGGAATCATGTTGTAACGTCAGGACAAAAGAGCCATTTGGGACAATCCTTATGTTCCGCTCCAGTTCCATTTAAATTGGCTGATGGTGTCCTGCTATTCGATTCATAAAGTTAATGCAATATCTATGTGCAATTCGGTCGTCAGTTGATGCCACAAGAATGCACAAGCTAAATAGTTTTGACAACGTGACATACAGCGTCTCATTTATCATATGCACAATAGACGAAAGAGTGTAATAAGAACCTGGTACAGCCGATCGCCATCATAGAAAAACAATCATGTGACGTACTTTTGTAGTGTCCAAATCAAATCCCGATGAACAAACATCACGTGATGCTCAATGACATTATTGTAAGAGGACATGGCTTCGTTATGACATGAGTGTGAAGTGACGCACAAATGCGGAATCCAGAGAAAGCTATGAACATATTAAGTAGCAAATGTAATGCTGCAAATATCGTCCGAGTAGTTAGTCACGACATTTGTTGACAAAATCATCAATAGGTTGATATATAGTTAACGGGATGATGTATATCATACCACCATGCATTCAGTCCTTAAGTGTGTCCTCGTTATAACTCTTACAGTCAATCAAGTCATATCACTACTGTCTAATGTCATGTAAATTAGCACCATCTTTGTGATTACAAACGATGCTTCGTCTGAACCTAACAATTAATCTTTAATCAAGTCATGGGTTCTTATCAAACGCTGGTGAAATACGACATGCCATTGAGATATATTTATATAGATTGCAGCCAATTGACCGTACACAGAATATGATAAACTCTCCCTGAAGTTATTTTTATATGGTCGATGATAAATTAAGCCATATTACTGGTGGGATATTCACTTATGTTGCAGCTTGATTATTGCCATTTAATTACGCCAGCTGATATTTCCATCCCGTCTTCTCGGATATCCGCTCCATTATCTGCCTTGCATCGAATGCATCCTGTACGTCAAACATATAGACAATAGATTGCAACGGGACATAACTCCATACAATTGTTACAAGTTTAAGCATCTAAATGTCATATCGTAGCAATTCACTCCAACAGATTGCTATAGTATATCGGCCGCGAGTACATAGTCTTCCGTTGTCTGTTTAAGCTGCGTCTTTATGCGTATGACTGCGACAATAACCCTACTGGTGGGTCTGTACAATGTTATCATCGTATTCAGGATAATGTTTACGGCTACACGAGATTATTGATAGATCCAATCAACAAACTAATTTGTGGACTGGACTGGGTTTTCTGTTTGCCATATTGCTCGATTTGTTAGGTGTTTGCAAGCGTGTTTACCTGTTACTATCACTGTCGAATGCATATGTAGAGCCTGCCTTAGCTACACGCATCTCTGCTCATGTTTGATATTAGGAATTGAACCAACTTACACAAGCGGATGTCAACTGCTGTAATAATATTGTGTCTGATTTGTAGCTTCGACATCATTAAACGTAACTCTTATATTTTCCTTCTCAAATATCATAATTCCTTGCCCGGTCTTACGCCAAAACTCCAAACCCAGTGCTTTTTTATTTAAGCCTACGTTAAACCATGACATCGCCGTAAGGACGAATTGCCAATCCAGAATATTCTTATTGGCAATGTATTATCATAACGGGTTTTTAATGTCGACTCATATACTTATAATGGGTAGATAATATCGTAGCCACACACTTTGTCAATAATTACGTTTTGACAAAGAGAATGCGCCGTATGTAATGCACATCAAATGCAAGACAAGCAGATTGGACAACTATGCGGAGTGCCTGGTTCATGATCCACCCATATACGTAGGCGGCAGCCCTGTTTAACGGCCTTCTCAACCTCGTCTTTCAAATTATAATGGCGTTTTATAAACAAGTTATTATTCTGACGGAGCTTAATTATATACATGCACAGCATATCAAAGAAACATCGTTGGCTATAAATTGTGAACCAGTGGCATCTGTTACTGTTTTTCTATCACCTAAAAGGCAATCCAACATCCCAACTACTCTATTAATGTCATACTACTCGCTATGCATCCTAATATTGTTCTATGCATCCTATTATGAGTTCTCAGCTTAATTCCTCTCAGTGGCGTCTGAGTATGGAAGGGTAGAGTAAATTCCCCGGTGAGTCATGAATCGCCAACTCAATCACCAGCACAATTAAGCCTCAAATATAAGTCAACAATATATCTATTAGACACGCGGTAAGAAACATTTGCTACAAAACGGCTTAAACGTATATTATGAATCACCTGTAATGTATCGTATTGCTAGTTCCGGCGTTCGCTAGTAAAGTGGTCACTGTTTTTCGCGAGAACGTGTTTGTCTATTTACACGCGTCCTGTCTAATCTGCCTACAAGGAGCTGGGCATTTGAATGATTTGCTCACTTGAAGGAATAGTCGTCAAGAAAAGACGATAGAGAGGGAGAAGGGAGGGAAGCGATGTGTTGCCCAATCACATAGTCCTCTGTAAGCCCTGTGTATTCCAGCAGTTATGCCTGTACCCTTTAGTATCACCTTTGCAGAACTATTTGATGTAATTTGCTTGCATGACGGTGTGTTTGTTGTGACACCGCTCAGTGTGTGGCCAATTTACTTTAGGGACGATTATTTGTTCAACAAGTTTTTATGTAGATTCATAGAAGCTGTTTTCCTTCAAGAAGCGTGATAATGTTAATAACAGAAGTAATTATGAAGCTAATGTCGGTTCCTTGCCTCTCGTGCAAGCTTCTCCCCATATCCCCAATGTCCAACCTTTTAAGCCACCCCCCCCCCACTACCCTGAAACTAAACCTCTCCCCCAGTCAAGCGCATGGACTATCATCCTTGGTAACGGCTGGTCACCTGGTTTGGGTACCAGTGAGTGATTGGTTCTGGGGGCACATAGGGCGGCGTCTGGGGATAAGCATGCTGAGTCAATTCCAACCGTGTCTATTGTAAACAGATAGTACACACCCAGTATTAGTGTCAAATCGAATTAACTGTGGGGGATTAATCAAGATCAAAAGGATTAAAATGTTGTTGTGACCATCAAGTAGATACGGACCAAAGGGGACCAAGGTCTGAATTAACGTTCGGAATAAAGGCCTTGATATGGAAATTTTGAAAATACCGTTATATCATGCTTTCCTTCCCTGGAAAAGTTTAGCTTACACTGCTTAATCACACAAATGTGTGAGGTGGGAGTAATTAATTAGTACTACATAAACAAGCATGACCATAATAACAACATAAGTTTGTATAATTACTGGCGAATGAAATAACATTAGCAAATATTCTGAGGGGAAGTTGAACTACAGTAATCTAGAGAAGAAGGTTGCAAAAATGAAAATTCCTTACATCATTGAATCGGTTTTCCTGTAATATTAAATACAAAAGAACCAGTGAATAGATTTTGCGATAGTTAACGTTGGTAATTACACGGATTTCCAAAACAATCAAAAAGTAATTGAGCAGCCAAGGATTAATTTACATGTGCCTTTATGCATCAGTGTAACCATTTACTAGATACCATCGACATGAGAAGTAAACCGACGAACATCGTAACACGCAATTTCTGGATTAGCACGCAAGATCGAGGAGGAGGCGGGGGAGGGGGCTATTTTATTTTGCACTTTGCGGGAAACGAGAAACTGTTACGTGTGATAGCAATCGCGGTTCGAATTAGAGTGTTGCATCTGTTAACATTTTTTTCAAAGAGAACTATGCAACTGACAACAATCAGTCGTATATTCCCATGTAATGGTCATTTTGCAGTACTTGCTCCTGATCATTCGTCACTCATTGAATCTTTTTGCACCCAGAAAGTGTTACATTTACAGAAATCAATAATCGACAGCTTTTTGGTGATAATAGAAACAATACATCAGGGCGACAAATGTTTAATATAAAAAAGAGCTAGACAAATAACAACGAAAACGAAATAATGTTAATCTACATCAATATATGGGCCGTAGGTTTTTTTTGTGCTGCTGATTCATGATGCTGCTGTGTTGCTAATGCAAACAATCACGTAATCATTAAACAAAATGCTTTACTCTCTGTTCACTGATATCGGGGATGTTCTTGTACGGATGCGATAAATAATGGAAGTATTATATTTTTGTCTGCTATGTAACCTATTAGAGCATAAGCTTTAGATTAAGTGCATCAAATACATGGGGGATTAAATCATTCATGCCAGCCAAATCGATTTTCGTGAGATTTGCATGCTGTGACTGAGCATCAATACGCATCTTTAGCTGCCGAAATTATCGTATGGTTAAGGCTACTTGATAAAGAACCCGACAGTGTATTTACGTCTTTGCACGCTTTCATCACCAGCGTTCTGCTTACGACAGCACCGCGCATCATAATTCACCCAGAAATAGCTACTCAGCATTAGCGCTGCAGTTACGCAATCAGATGAACGTTGATGTTGATCGAAAATAGATACCTCTGTTACTTTTTTTTATATCAAAGGAATTATTCGCTGCCAGCTGCGTCTGGCTTTTGTCAATCACAACAAAATAATTGTATTCTGTATTCTCAATTATGCAGAAATTGCAGATGCTTAATGTAAATGCCAAATTTCGATTTCCTGTAAAAGAATTGTTGTTCCGTTTGCCACATTTGCCAAATTGTAAAAGGTGGTGGATTATATTAGAACTGCGACAGGAATGCAGCCGCTTTGAAAACTATGGCAATGGAGTACTAACCATGTTTGAGGGAAAAGTATGCTGCCAGTGAAAAAAGGCACGGGCTTTACCAATCAAAGTAAATTGTAAACATTTCTAATGTTCTCGTTCACACACTGATGCCAGCCGTTCACAGTGGTACTAGCT
>CM067345.1:8030150-8057650 GCA_034190875.2 Urechis unicinctus
CCATAAGCGTGTGTGCGCCCTCTTAAGCACAACCAGGGCAGTTCTGACCTCTACAAATAGTTACGTATCACTTAGGCGCAATTTGGCCCCAAACGCCTAAAGATTAGTTGTGTATGAAAGGTAATAGGCTCTATTTGCCATGCACAGCGTTACAGGTACACAGACTGCACCACACTGCGTGCTTTATTTCAGTAAATATCTTGTGCAATCAACAATTGTATGTGTCTGAAAGCAAGTCGATAAGACACCCTTTCTGTATTAAACCCAAGGTTTACAGCCCGTCTGTCATATGAAGACTGTCATTATTGTAGGCGAGCTCGATATATTGACCTTCAGTGAATGAAACGGTGTATACAAAGAAATCGTTCTATTCACCCGAAATCGGAGTAATATTGGGTGCGTCACACAAATGCAATAGATCGTCAAGCGTCATTTTTTGTCAAAAAAGGCAAAACCGAAAGAAAGTGTTTACCATCAGCGTCAGACTTGTTAGTAGCTGGCTGAACACGCAATCAACCTCAGATCCTACCTTCTTTCAACAACACGGCAGCGATTAAACTGGTCCAAAATAATACAATTATCCTTATGATTTTCTATAGGCTAAACGACCGTTCACTCCAACCTCCACTCGAACAAATATGCGATGACGCTACCTGTTAGCATCGTGTTGCTTTGTCATATAGTCTCGTCAAGCCACGTGGAACTCACTAATTCATTCGCGGGCGTAGTCGCCCCAAAGAATCATATGAATGCATATCTTTAGCAAACACCGAGCCCCAAGACGATGGATAAGCGTCTCATGTGCTTTTGTTGATTTCATGGTATAATCGTCTGCTGATGGGTGTGTATATTCCATGTAATTTTTTAGTCACCATGGTTTGTCGGGAATAGAGGTAATGTTTACCAAAAAGTCCATTCTGCAGTCAATGCAGGTTATATAATGTATGATTGAATAATTACCGCAATCTGAATTGCGATGAACTGTACATCGGTAATATTTACAACACAATCGAAGCAACGTTTTGTTCTAATGTTATTAATTACCTAGTAAGATATAACACAAATACTGGTCTAAACCAATCGAGTAGCTGTATTACGAAATCAGTTGTCTAGTGCTCATCATGTAAAGTCTGAGAGAGCGTTTTCGCAATAAAGCAAAGATGGTAGCGTTGCCTCGGTTGTTTCTCCTTGCATCTCTAGCTCAGGAAAAATTACTCCAAAAATACCGTATGAATAAAAGCGTCGCCTGTATTTGTATTCAGTACTACACCTGCCCTTTGAAAATGGGACTAGTAATTAACTTCCAGAGGCGATGTTCTCTTAGTTTCATTATTATGTAATATTTTTCTGATTGCCAATCATTAGAGTTATGACGCTAATAGTTTTAAGCCTAATACGATTGCCTCTTATGAACTTAAAAAAGGAATGTAATTTGCTTTACACCTGTTTTATGAACATGTAGTTGAAAGTCAAGTTGTGGAGTAAAACACATCGCCATTGCAAATGCAGGTCGCACTTACTTCGGCAATACCAAAAAGAGTAAGAAAAGCGTTCAGAAAACTTGCGAGAACCTGTGACTATGAGCAGAACATTTATTTGTTAAGACTCTCTCAAGTGTGCGGAATACTAGCAATTGGGCAATGCATTTATAAGCACCAACGCACTCCGAACTGGTCTTTCTTTCTGTAAATCAGTACAGTGGTGTCTTGTTTTACGAAGCACGGAATGCTTGTGTAAGGTTAAAGTATCAGAAATGAGATATGCGGAGGAGACTAACATTCAGAGAAGAAACTGAAAGATATATTGGCATCATTTGTAGACGCGTCTGAACATATGACGTCAAACGTGTGTAAGATGACCACGAAACCAGACCGACGAGGATGATGATGGTGAAGCAGTCGAAACTGTAGGTAATCAGAATGAAGTTGCTCCATGGCAATAAGATTGGCATGAAACGGTCAATGAAAGTGAAAATGGAAATTTCATAAGGGTTTACAAGAGAAGTTGCTGTATTATATGACTTTTATAAGAGAACTGAGTACCTAAAGATCAAGGACACACAACAGGGGCTGATAGAGGGAGTGAGGCTGCCAATATCGCGATCCTCAAGGGAACATTTTATTGGAGAAGGCTGTTCAAGATTATGGTGCTGAACCTGCCTATTGTTTGAATAAGAAAAATAAAACATTACAATGACAGATATCCACTTTATCCCACTCTGTGGTTGATTTATTCATTTACAACAACAAGGCTAATACAAATTGCAGATTACTCAGATGGAATAGCCAATTGACATAACTCATCTTGATCGTTATCTGATCTTATTTCTTTTTTGCGAGTAGCATGAGTCGCCCGAGTCGCACTTAAAAATAAGCTCAAGAGTGTGTAAATGCATCCTCCTTTAATTATGAATATATCGAGCAAGTCTATGCATGCTATACTAATCGACTTGCTTTGACAAGTAAAAAATTAACAACTTAACGGAATTTTGCAAATGAATTGTTATTGTGCTCCCTCGATTACGTTTGATTTAATTTAAACTTTATTATGAGCTGCAGAAACGTTCCCCGATGGTTAGCCTTCAATATATTTGGACGATGTTTTTTCTTTTGTTTTTGTTGCCATTCGATTCCGAATAAAAGGCATTTATCACCCATTGTTATATGACTTATTCTTTGTATATTTGTTACTAAGTCGTCACAAACTGCATTAAGTTAGAGGGTAGCCCAACAGCTGCTTATGATTTAGCCATTCCCTTAAAGACGACGCTTAACTTGTCGTGATATAGTGTTTGTTGGAGATAAGATGCGCCACGGGCTGACATTTATTTATATTGCGATGCCACAAGGTCAATCATACTTTAAACCGACAAAAGTATTTCATGGAATCAGCCGTTAATACCACTTTCCTCTGTAGTGTCGAATATGCATCGATTGTAGTAATGACTTGGCCTGCTTGTACTGACCGATCCTCGTTCATCGTGTCCGTATTAATTATTGAAGAAGGATAGTGAAATTTCTTTAGCACCACAATATATTGCTCATAATTGATTACGGTTCCAATTGTTTATTTGTCTCATGAAACATTGGCATGATTTTTCCTTTTCACTAGAATATTTGCATTAAACAGGCATTATACATTGAAATATAGCCATCATGAGTATCAACAATTTGCTGGATTAAACATTCCATTCAAATCTTAACATCTTAAATATTTATTATTTTTATTTTACATTTTGGCGTTTATGTTTACCCAGACAAAGCCGTAATACTTTCCAATGTCAACAATATAAGCACTAATTAGCTGTAAACACTAAGTTGTTTTTGCAAACAATTCCATGCGAATCCGTAAAAAAACATATGTCACGTTTCTCAGCCCTATCATATCCTGCTGGTTGTGTAACTTTGAGTTACTTTGCAGGTTGTCGACGATGGTCCTTAGGTCAATAATTCATCGAATAAATCGTCTTGACATTATGTACATATCGTGTACGAGTATGTATTCGCGGTCGCATTTACAGGCAATATATCCACCCTTGCACTAGATTCAAACGAACTAATAACATTTATCTATGTCATCTTGCTTCCGATGAATCCTATGTAAAAATATATTGACGCTACATACTTGCCAAACACTTTTTAAGCAATTAATCTTCTTGTCTGAAGTCAAGCCATAGAACCGCGCCTCACAACTTGTGCTGACGGGCAAGGCCGTCGTGATAGTGCACTTGCGTAGACGGTACCTTGCATGTGCTCGACAAATGACGCATGAAAATTGATGTAAAGTTAATGGTTCAGCGAAAAGTGCACATGTATTTTATGCAATGACAGCCAGAAATAAGCCGCGTTACTGTAAATGCAAGACGGGTTGTCTTTGGAAATGTTAACAGTATGTTACGGTGTCTATTGCACATGTTTCTAACGTCGCCACAAATCAACATCAATTATTCATAGTCATAAACTAGAAAACTATAAGTAATACCATACAAACACACCAAAACTATGAGAGCAAACATAAATGATTGCGCCTGATGTATACGTAGAGCATTAGTTTTCCCGTACGTGGCGTCTTCTCAAATATCACAGTGAAAAGTTCGTTTGTATTCAGCAATACATATTTACGTATATTTTTGATACATTCGCAGTCTTGTTAACGTGTTCTATAGGTAGCATGAATAACGACATGCTATGGTTTTTTTGGTTTCATTTAAAGGTGAACTCGTAAGACGAGGGACATAGAGATGTGACATCCCATAATGTATAATATTGGTAACTCAAAAGCGAAATATCTCAGACCTAGAAGAAGCTTGATGAAACTATTTTAGCAGCTTTGAAGCGATTAAAATCTTATATATCAACTTGTCCGCGTCCTATATCCTACTGATGAAGGTTTCACTCTACTCAACACTCGAAGTTGTCGTATTTATAGTATTTGTCCTAGGTGGCTCTCAAGTATAATGCTTTAAAATACCTTGGGCCCACGCACACGTTATGACCATGCTGTCTAATATTTACTCTGTACCTATATATATTGGTCCTAATCTGTCGCTCACCCAGACGGCTCTCTTATCTCTTCTGGTTGTTCACCCATCCACAAACTCGATGCCTCTCATTCTTTGTTTCTGAGAGCCCACCAACCTCTCATTCCGCGATCACAGACTTCTTGTGACTAGCAACCACTGCACCGAAATGCCGATCGCACAAGAGTTATCTCAACAACTGGCATGCCGTGAATCATTTTAGAACGTTACATGGAATGCATATGCAGCGCTTACATAAACTGCGCTAAAGAGTTCAGGTATTCAATTTCATGACAGTAGAGGAGATGCGTTGAATTGTGTGATATAATGAGCATAATACATTGGCACCAAACGCCAAAATATCAACTGTGTGGAAAGGTATCATGCCCATCGTACATGAAAACACGGCATTGTGAAATATAACCCACATTATAGAGAGAAACCAGTACCTCCAGCGAGAAACCAGTGGCTTCAGCGTCCGGGCTGCTATCACCGAGGTACGGCGACTTACAGATCGTGGAGGAGCGGCGAACTGCGGGATGTACAATTGGGGCCACCTACTCCGTAAGTTGTCTCTCTCCGATTCTCTATAGCCTGTTACTTTCATTGCTCAATCAATGGCTCTGATGACTGTTCTGTTTAATTATCTTCAGCACTTGTAACTGCGATGACGACCGTGGTATGTTCGTCAGATAACTGATGTACATACACTGGTCAATTCACTTACTTAAACAAGGAGCAAGTGTATTAATCCGATGGGTGTTATTGTGTGGTTTTGATGGGTTATGCTTCAGTTAGAGAGAGTAGAGGTTATCAGGGTGCGTTAGTAAAGGGGAGGGAGAGGGGGTGTCAACATCAATTACAACCACTGATAGACACCATGTCCCGGTATGACAAGACACCATTTAGGGTAACGTTCTGGCTTGTATTCGTGATTTAAAACACCATCAGCCCTTTAAAGCTGTACACGATGGAGTGTAATCAACTTTCGCTGGTCTAAGTTATACGTCGACACCATATAGCTAGATATAACTTATGTGACATGATGCGTTCCACTTCGCGAATTCGTTTGTTTCCTAATATACATTTACGAATTTGATATCAACTTATCCCAGATGAATTAGTACTAAATAGTTGGAAGCGAGAGTCCTTAATTGCACGATGATAAGTCCCACTCGCTCAGCAACCTTATTTGGAATAATCACCTGGTATACTATTTATTATATAGCATATCGTATTACTCGAGAGCAAAGTGACAGTGCGCTGTCACTGATATGTACTGACAGAGTGGTACCATCCTCTGGAGAGAGATTGGGCTCATATGCCTCAATACTAGTAAACAACATGGTTTGTGGCAGTCGAATAGAGGGAATTCAACCTTTAAGTAATACATTTTGGGCTAAACACGATGGCACTGTCGGCCGAGTGTATGTTTATGATGTAGCTACAGAGCTTAAGCTATTGATGCCAACCGCCAGAACATTAGCTATGAGATATGCATCATGCTTCCTCCCCCTACAAACCTGGGCATAATGTGAACGCAACCTGCCGTTTTGGGACATGCCAAATGCAAAATGATCAGTGGTGTGGTGGTAGTGTTGTTTACGCAGGCCAGGTACGGTAATTTACAGTGTGCAAACATATCTCTGATCGCATACTGCATCAGCTTACTGGAGCAGCTGGATACCTTAATAATCTAATCATTGAAACGACGAGAGTAGGGGCCCTCGCTTGGCTCTGCAGTATGAAAGCACACACTTGCTAGACTCAGCAAATAAGGAATCATACGTTACATTGTACGAATTCGGTAGTTTTGTTTTTGAACATCCGTATATAGTGGTAATAGCACACACGTGTCTTTCCCAGGTGTATATCATTAAGCACCAATTTTGCGTCAGAAAAAGCGAACTATCTCAGATCGAATATACCTTCGCAACAAGGAGAGTAATGAATTAAAAGATCGTCTACAGCGGGGATTGTGTAAAAAAGCAGAAATTAATGCACGATGTGTGCAGAACACATCGATAAGCATTTGGGATAATTATATGCCAGTTGTTCTCGATAGAGCAGCAGCAACAATGCAAGCTTAGCATCATATTTTCACATGTAGCGCCTGCACCATATGACCGATACATACCTCTGCTATAGTATAGTACATACCAGTAGTCCATTTGAGCGTCAGCCACACCGATCGATCAGTCGTTGACGTTCTACTTCAGCGGCGAGTGCAAAAGCCCAGCTGTGATGGATAACTCGTAATTCTCATAATCTTCACACGAAAGACAAGACAGTGCTGGAACAAATGAAAGGTGCTGGAGAGGATATAGATGGGCTATGGTTGCTGCAACAAACAAACCGAGTTCACCATCAACAGCAGAATATACAAACATGTCATTAAAGCGTAAAGAGGATGGCCACAACTTCTACGTGGTCTTGTGCACAGAGGCATTTGAAATAACTGAGGTAAAGGACAAGAGCATAATCAGACTGGGTAAAAAATCAGAAGACACTCAAAGGGCGATGAGAGCTGTCCTGGAAAGCAAAAACGAGAAAAATTAGGGGCCCTGCTAAGCTAAAGTATGCCAAGGACAGGTTTAGGATCTTAAGTGTCTCAAACGACATTACTCCATCTGAACGGAAAAGAATTAAGAAATATGAATACTGAGGCAAAAAACCGGCCAGAGGCAGATAACACCGGCGAAGGGGTATACAAAGTGCGCGGTCCAGCATGAAACCTACGGATATGTCAGTTCTCTCTTGAGAACTGTTCGATGAGTGCTTGACTATTGCGCAAGAGTGAACAGAAATATTTAGACATGATGACCGCAAGGGGTAGCTTGAATGGCGATAAATGTGTGTTTCCGGTGGAACCCCCGTAATCATGAATAGAACGCCCCAGTAGCTCTGATGTAAACAAGCTAACTATATATGCTAAACCCAACAAAAGCGCCACTGCAACCATTAAACTTCTGCAATTCGCAATCGCATGGATCCTCCAGGGATCTCAAGGCGGTAAAGTTTACTATACAAATTTCTGAGTAACACGTTTCCAGAGCTATGAGCAAAAGGTAGGCTGCATAAGCTCACATTGTTGCTATTACAGAGGTTACTCCGAGAAAGTCACGTTTCCCCCTAGGCCCCAGTGAGTTACAAGTCCAGGGTTATGAGCTATTTCACAATGTCAAACAAGCAAACGCAAGAGTGTTTGTCTATGCATCAGGAATGATCTCAATCTATCCAAAAATTCCACCTTCAGTTCAAACGCAAGCGATGATATGGGCTGAAATCATTCTGGACAACTGGAAAGAAGAAGTTTAAGAAGGGGATTTCAATCATCCTGAAGATATTGGGTCGGCGAACAATGCCTCCAGTACACATAACTCAGCATCCAGGTTTCTTGAAGCATCAAGGGATGCCCTCCTCACAAAGCACATCAATGAGCCGACCATATACATAGAGGTTGAAGCATCAAGGGATGCCCTCCTCACAAAGCACATCAATGAGCCGACCAGATACATAGAGGGTAAAGAATCCAACATCCTTGACTTAGTTTTCACTGGTGAGGAAAAACAAATTAAGAACGTTAGACAGATAGCATCTCTTGGCAAGAGCGACCACTCAGCTGTATTATTTGAACCATTGACCACCAAAAAATGTTGGAATATTATAGGGGAAATTATTCTGCAATTGTGGAGAACCTGAAAGAATTTGACTGGGTGGCTTATTAATCCATTGGGTGGCTTTATTCATTAGTGTGGGTGAATGCTGGAAGACCTTGAAGAACAAGTTGGAGAATTTATGTGAGAAATACATCCTTGAGACAAAACCAAAGAAAAAAACTAGATACAAACGCTTGATGAATGCACCAGCGCTTAAAACGGTTAAACAGAAGCACCACAGATGGAAAAGATTGATGTTATCTAACGAAGGGGAGGAATATAAACTGCTTACAAGGTCTCAAAACCAATCACTGGCTGTTATATTTAATAAGTCTATATAGTCAGAAGAGCTCCTTTTTGACAGGAAGCTCTCACAAATCGGTCCAATATACAGGAATTGGAGTTAGCATGAGCCAGCAAACTACCGCCCAGAAGCCCTCACTTGGATAGTTAAAAAAAATTTGGAATCACTAGTACAAGAAAGAATAATAACACACATGCAAGAACATTCTTTCTTCAGCCCCCACCAACTTGGATTCCTACCTAGCAGGTCAAACGTGACACAACGTCTGGGTTGCATGACTTTATGATGTAGACAATATAGATATAATATACAGTGACTTCAAGAAAGCCGTACATTCCGTACCCCATCAGAGACTCTTATGCAAAGTGAAGAGCTATGGCGTGACAGGCCATTTGCTACACTGGCTGAGCTCTTTTTGAGAAGGAAGGCAACAACGAGTCTACGTGAACGATGCATTTTTTAACTGGGCAGATGTAATAAGTGGAATTCCCCAGGGCAGCATTTTGGGTCCGCTTATGCTTGTGAGTTTTATGAACGACCAACCAGATACTATACAATGTGGCATCACAATTCGCGCTGATGATACAAAGATCTATGACGGGGCAAGTCGTTAAATTAATGCGCCAAACTCCAGCTTGACATAGACGTCATGTTCAATTGGTAACAGGAATGGCAGCTCAGCTTCCGACCAGAGAAATGCCAAGTTCTTCATCTCGACAAGCAATAAGCGTACCACAGAAACAGTATGGAGTAAGGCTCAAGCAAAGTATTGCTCTAGGAAAGTAGCCATGACAAAGATATAGGGGTATATATAGATAACAATTTGTCATTGATAATCCACTCCACAGCATCTTTTTGCCGGCTTGTGTGGATTGTCGGAAAGTCTTTCGTTTATATGGACAGAATGACCTTCAACAGTACCTACAAAGAGCTGATAGCCTTTTGAGTATGTGTCATCTTTTGTGGAGTCCTAAGAGACTGGGGGTTTCATGGTCGAGTTGCGTCCTGAGGACTGCGCGCTTAAGTACTGAAGGATATGAGCCACGTCAACAGAGGTCGTTGGCTGGCAGGGTTCGGAGGCTACGACAGCTGCTGTGTCTGACTCTGCTAATAGTTGATCGATGACGCTATCAGGATCCATATTCTAATATACCTAATATACACTTCTAATATATTGGTATACTACCAGAAAATAAAGCCCAACCCGGCAACCGATTACACATCTGTGGTCAGATGCAAGATGGCTTCAATCGCATATGCGGTTGGCTGTTTTGCTGGGTCTATGTTAGCAGCTGGCGTACCGCTTTACGTTTCAACCTTGTTGGTATTACATTATTCTTGCGCAGGATCCAGATATGTGAGACAAGTAGGTGTTGGTTCTGGTCCATAGTGCATGAGTTGTTAATAATAACCACAGACTGCCGAACGCGCTTTACCTCAAGAGGCTCACGTATCGTGCGATATTGTTCTAGTCTACGACCATAATAACTAGTCATGTCAATAGGTGTACTGTTCTAAACATACATTAAATACAGTCCCATAGAGTTTGATGACCTATCATTCGTCATAATGTGAATATGGGAGATGAGGCTATGAGAGTGCAAGATGAGACTACGGTTGCAATAGAAGGGGTGCCACAGCTTACAGGTCTGGCTGAACAACTGCAAGGAGAGATCTGTACATACAGACGCCGTTTAATACAATGCTTTAGCTGATAATAGTTTCACACCAGACATCGGTCGCAATTATTGAAAATCCTGCTTGCCCTTATAACAATATACGGAAAGCGTGATTGGGTAGAGGCCATCCGTAATGGGTTGAGGTTATCGGAGTGGTCCCTAAAAAAGTGTCGCCAGATTTAGCCGAAGCTCTCCAGGAAATTGATAGTTCAGTAGCAATCTTTTAAGAAGACGTTCATAACGCCATATGTGGACGTGGGTAAACAAAATTCGATAAGCAGACAAACAGGGAGCTTATGCAACATAGCGCGGACTAGTAAAATAGAAAAGCATATAACCAGACGTTAGTGGATAAAAAAAACATCTCAAGGCCCTTGACCGAGTCATGGCCTAAGTTGCAGAAAGGTCTGCAGATACACTCTCGACTAATAGGAAGCATAGTATACTGGCTACTAAAACAGTCGGTGAAACGGTAGGGTGACTTAAATTAAATGTGTGGGCCGTATTAGTTGCAGTTGCTAGGATTCTTTTTGTTATTGTAAGAGCATTGTAAACCCCAAACCCAAAACGCAAATAGGCCGCTGGCAGATAAACCATCCACTAACACTGGGCTGTTGTTCCAGTCGCCGCTGGCTCATCCCATTTGATGGCGTGAGAGCCAGCTGGCTTATGACTTGGTGGGGCTGTTGTTCAACATTGTCCGCCGCCCTTCTCCCTCATCCCATTTGATGGCTTGACCAATGGATGAGCCACGGCGCCCATGGCTTATGACTGTGGTGGCATGAGAACAAACCTTTGTTGCCAATTAATGTCAACATTTGTTGGTCTTATTCCATGGCTTCATTTGCCCTTCTCTTTGCGTGGTCGCTGACAATTTGCGCCTTATCTCTTAGGTGTGAAATGAGTCACTCTTGGCGGCTTGACCAATGATTTGCAAGAAATGCCCTTTCATATGATACTACACGGGTTCACCAATGCTTACAGTTTACTCCTAATGCTTAATCAATTGGTTGCCTGTAAGCCCATTATTATTTGCTGGCATCTAAGTTTACAATTGTTTAGCTCAATAAATGAGAAAGGCAATCAGAAGCCTTTGATCCTCCCTATTCAGTCCACAATGTAACCACATGGACGAGGTGTTTGCTCTTTAGAGAATGGCTGAGTCATAGTACGTAAGAGGTAAGGATTTGCTGGAACAAGCCAGTTCAATTGATCTCCATTCATAAATGATCCACGTCAGACACTAAACGGGGATTCTAGAATTTTTCTCACAACCATTATTTAAAGGATAAACACAATTTAAAAAACTTAACAAATATATGTATATATATAAATATATAAAATATAATATATATAGATATATATATATATGAAGATATCATAGAAGGCCTAAGTATGCAGATAATATCTATAGATATACTCTCGACTATATATATATAGCATATATAATATATACTATATACAGTATATATAATATCTATATATATATCTCTATATCTCTCTCTATATGACTTATAATATATATATATATATATATATATATATCAATACCTTGACCAGTTGCTAGCATTCTACCTGCCCCAGTTGTAGAATATCCGAAATGCAAAATTACACCCCCATAGACCATCTACCTTCTTACCTAATTTCACAAAACACTACGCGTACCCATTTAATTTGGAAGACGGTCCATGGCGATTCCTCCCGTACGCGTGAAACAAGCAGTCGATGGGTAACTGTAGTATCAAAATGAAAAACCTCATCATTGATCAATAATTGCCTTGATGCCGATAACTGTTCTTACAGCGTAAATGTTGATGTTTCTAATTAAACCATTGCGCTTACAATTTATTTTTGCAGATTCCGTAATCTCGTCCATGGTTGTTTGCAAACGAATTACAACGTGGATAAAATGATACACAATCAACACTTTGCAAATACATAAATGGCTGTCTATTTCACGATGTTTAGCTATCTTTTAATGTCCCCTCTCTCTTCCACGCAAGCGAGATCGTTTCTAGCAGCACAATTTAATAGCAATAATTAATAAAGATAATTCGTTATCATCAAAACATGTGCGTAATAATAGCGAAAATATAATCGATGTTTAAATGAAACTGATACATGGGACGCAATCACTGCTGCACTAGAAGAAACTGTCTTAAAATAGGATAGAAATACTAAACTATTCGGATAGGTGAATCATTAGACATAGGACGAGGAATACCGAGCTAGACAAATATGTTGTGCAGATGAAAGGAGAGGACTATAACCGAGCTGTTCAGTTGCATGGATAACGATAAATAGCATGTAAGAGCTGTACTGCACAGCGTCGATCATTCTAGACGGTGTAAATGTGATTGTAGTTCAAATACGCAGCTGCATCAGCTTTGGAATCAAACCTAGCTGGATACATTCAGACGAGACACTTAAGACTGCAGCAACAACCGTTAAAGATATTATTTTTGTACACAGGCCAAATATCTATACCAAAACATGGAATAAGTTGTTGATTTCCTAAAAGTCTGTGGCAATGGAATTCACCGATATCACCACAACAGTAGGAGTTATAAACTGTCATGCAGTGTATTTGTATAATTTGGTATGACAATGGCAACCATTGCCAAACTGTTAATCAACAAAAACATAGCACATCGTGTTATTCATTGACCAGATTGTATAAAGTGCCACAGGACAGAATTAAAACCATGGCAATTATATTGGTCTATAATTGATAAATGCCTGATCCTGTCAAGAATTGGGTTAATTCGTTGGTGCGCTTAATATGCTGATTAAAATATGAGAAGATCCCAAAGTTTTTCCAAACACATTACATGTACAAAAAGCAATTTAAATTATGCCATGTTTACCGATTATCCTTTGCGATGGATGACAAGTCATTGATCATTGTTGATTTCACAAGAAGTGTTAGAGGGGTCATCCAGTCAAAGCAAGATCTGTTGTTCAACAAAGCAATAGCACCAATCTTTTACATAAGCATTCACACGCTAGGGCTGGCAAGCCTGGCATATTTTGCAGTCGAAGCTGAATGATCGATATTGTAAAGTCAGGAATTCTTCGTCATGAACATTAAGATAGCGTTGGTATAAATATCAAGCCGTCCTTTAACTTACCAATACAAAAGGTCAGCTATATACATGCTCCACAGGGGAAACACAAAAAAAATGATATAATCAATTATCACTATTCAGCCTTGGGTTGCTTTCACCACCGTACATTCTAGATGCAGAGGGCAAAATAAATGGATCAATTTTGTCCTTATATTCGCAACATCGTCTGGCCGCAGCCATTGACGTCAGTGATGTTATCGTTTGCTGTAAATATACACTGCCTTTCATAATGCTCCACTGATCGACAAGATTTGTGTTATGGTGCAACCTTGTAACTGAGATTATCGTTGAGATTATCATATGTGTTTAATGACATCGCAGCTAGGGCCAACGGATAGTGCTAGGCGACTGACAGCACTTAAAGAGCACTATTAACATTCTCATACATCACCCTCGCTATCATTTAATTCCCCTCTCTTATCTTGCACATGACTTGCTGTGCAATTCAATAGCATAATTAATCTGTAATTTTTGAATGGGGATACTAAATGGCCAGGATATAACGAGGGAATTTGAAACTGGGTTAATCACGCAATCACTGCTGCACTAGGTGGAAACTGTCTTAAAATAGGATAGAAATACTAAACTATTCGGATAGGTGAATCATTAGACATAGGACGAGGGAATACCGAGCTAGACAAATATGTTGTGCAGATGAAAGGAGAGGACTATAACGTAAGAGCTGTACTGCACAGCTTCGATCATTCGAGACGTTGTAATTATGCATTGCAGCTTAGTTAAAATACACAGCTGCATCAGCATTGGAATCAAACCTAGCTGCACACATTCAGACTAGGCACTTAAGACTGCAGCAACAACCGTTGAAGATATTTTTTTTGTACACAGGCCAAATATCTATACCAGAACCGGGAATAAGTTGTTGATTTCCTAAAAGTCTGTGGCAATGGAATATACCGATATCTCAACAACAGTCTTGTCTTATTTGTATGATTTGGGATGACAATGGCAACCATTGCCAAATTGTTAATCTACAAAGACATAGCACATCGTGTTATTCATTGACCAGATTGTATAAAGTGCCACAGGACAAAATAAAAACCATGGCAATTATATTGGCCATATATTATCATGTGCGAAGGATTAGCATCCGTTTGATAAATGCCTGATCCTGTCAAGAATTGTGTGAATTCCTTGGTGCGCTTAATATGCTGATTAAAATATGAGAAGATCCCAAAGTTTTTCCAAAAAACATTACATGTACAAAAAGCAATTCCAATTATGCATTGTTTACCGATTATCCTTTGCGATGAATGACAAGTCATTGATCATTGTTGATTTCACAAGAAGTGTTAGAGGGGTCATCCAGTCAAAGCAATATCTGTTATTCAACAAAGCAATAGCACCAACCTTTTACAGAAGCATTCACACGCTAAGGGTGGCAAGCCTGGCATATTTTGCAGTCGAAGCTGAATGATCGATATTGTAAAGTCAGGAATTCTTCGTCATGAACATTAAGATAGCGTTGGTATAAATATCAAGCCGTCCTTTAACTTACCAATACAAAAGGTCAGCTTGTATGCTCCACAGGAAACACAACAAAATGATATAATCAATTATCACTACTCAGCCTTGGGTTGCTTTCACCACCGTACATTCTAGATGCAGAGGGCAAAATAAATGGAGCAACATCGTCTGGCCGCAGCCATTGACGTCAGTGATGTTATCGTTTGCTGTAAATATACACTGCCTTTCATAATGCTCCACTGATCATCAAGATTTGTGTTATGGTGCAACCTTGTAACTGAGATTATCGTTGAGATTATCATATGTGTTTAATGACATCGCAGCTAGAACCAACGGATAGTGCTAGGCGACTGACGGCACTTAAACAGCACTATTAACATTCTCATACATCACCACTGCCTGATATCTTGCACATCACTTGCTGTGCATCACAATGCATATCATTCTCTGTACTTTTTGAATGGGGATAATCAGTGGCCAGGATCACCAGGGAATTTTTCTAGGGTTAATCATCCCTTTCACATGCTTCAGGCAGGTGGCAATATTTTGTCCGATTGGTTAGTTACATTCCGAGACCAACTACTTTGTTCATCAATTTGGGCTGCGAAAACACTAATAGTGGGGCAATATATATATATATATATATATATATATATATATATATATATATATATATATATATATATATATATATATATATATATATATATATATCTATATATATATATATATATATATATATATATATATATATATATATATATATATATATATATATATATATATATATATATATATATATATATATATATATATCAAGAGGAAACAATGACAAACAAAGGATATTGATATGGATATGCATACCCATATACGGCGCTAAGGGAGAAGCGGGCAGGACATTCAAGCCATTTGCGTACTTCCTATCCTTGCTTGCTTAGCAATGTATTTGCTCCCATGTGCAATGTTTAATTTAGTATATGTCTGGTAAATGTCATTTCTTTCAACTGAACGTTATGTTACTGGTTATTGACATTTGTTCTAAACAGTTCATATCAGTGCATCAAAATATTAGTTTATTTTTTTAATCCAGTTTCATAGGTGAGGTATATAGCGCAAATTGTAAATCCAGACAGCAATGATGTCCGTTGCACGAACGATATATATGTCTGGTTGATTGTAGGCTACCAGTTAGCAAACAATAACATAGCCAAATTGCCGTTCAGCATTTTAATAGAAAAACCATCGACGTGTTATATATCAGCGTGAGACACTTATCTCGTAGAATATGGTATGAATTGACATCATGATCGCAATGTATAATCAGGAAGATAAAATAATGTATACAGACCAGATGCTAATTCGACTTTCAATTCCAACGAAATCAAATTTTAAGGCAGGGCGCTTGAAGAGTTACATCGGGCCTAATCTCGTAATCCACATGATAACAGTAAAAAAAAAGGAATTTTGTTCCAAATTGATGGCAACAGCTTTGCATCACTCAAAAAGCGACACAAGCCCGCATTAAATGCCCTTTACAGACGCAGCATTTTCAGTAAAATCACCTGAATTGTGTTGTTTGTAGGAGCCTTTGACATTTCATTGGGACGTCGTAATCGCCTGGGTCTATTTTCCACCGCAATTATTGCTAATGCAATTGTTGTTTAGGGCAGTGTATATCACTGCATTTGTGTTCTATTCAGAGTAGATGAGAGATTCGTACATCCAACTTCATGGAAGGTAGCTCAATTAAATCAGACAACATTTGATGAGTTATTAACCGGGTTGCTGTGGCTCCCACTCATATACGTATATTTCAACGCGTTAAGCCTATGTATCTAGCATGCGCGTTTGCTGACGCTCAGGTATTGACCTGACAAGCCCCTCATAAACGTGATACGAGTGGTGACAGCCGTATTGCGAGAAGGTGGTTGCTCTGGTGGTGCGACTTAAGCCAGACTATGTTGCGACATTGAAGGCATCTTAGCCACCCAAGCGTTGAAAGTGACACAGGTCATAACTTATCAAAACATGAAACTCTGACCTCGCATTGTGTACATCTAAGATACGTGACGAATCGCAGCGTCTTACTAATAGTGCCCGTTCCATCACACCGGAGCGAAAGACCTTGAATAGCAGAATGTTAATGCAACAGTTTGTGCTCAGGGGTTTGATAGGGACCCAGCGAGGTATATATGTGTGTATTCATGTGCGCGTGTTGTATCAGTCAGTGTGCGCGCGTGCACATGTGTGTATGAGTGTGCATATGTGGGTGTTTGGCTGAGGGTGTATGTGTGTGTGTTTGTGCGTTGATATGTGCTTCTGTGTGTGGGTATGTATGTATGTATGTATGTATGTATGTATGTATGTATGTATGTATGTATGTGTATGTATGTATTGTGTATGTGTATGTATGTGTATGTGTATGTGTATGTGTGTATGTGTGTGTGTGTATGTATGTGTATGTATGTATGTGTGTGTGTGTGTGTGTGTGTGTGTGTGTGTGTGTGTGTGTGTGTGTGTGTGTGTGTGTGTGTGTGTGTGTGTGTGTGTGTGTGTGTGTGTGTGTGTGTGTGTGTGTGTGTGTGTGTGTGTGTGTGTGTGTGTGTGTGTGTGTGTGTGTGTGTGTGTGTGTGTGTGTGTGTGTGTGTGTGTGGCATAACAATAAATAGATGCTGTTCCCGGTACGTTCAGCAACACAGGGATTGTTCGGATTGGTTTCAGATCGGTTTTCTTCCACGTCCGCCGGCTATGAAAGACTATGAATTCTGTCACTCATATCTGTCATATGTGAATCAGCCGATGATTATTGCTGTCATATTGTGCGCACTTTAAGCTGAATGATGCACTGGCTGCTGATGAATCGCACAAATATGTGTCGATGAGCCTCTGATGAGTAATGGCAGGGGATTTCGCACCTTCATTTCGCACTCTGGAGTACGAGGTAGCAAAAGTAACACAATGTGTCTAAAGAACCCCAACAATTTAGATGCATCTAGTTGTGATGGTAGCAAAGGACCACTGAAGGTTTCCAATTTGCACCGTGACTCAAATTGCTTTGATAGCTCTCTTAAAACTGTTGTTTATTATCAAACAGCACATGTGAGGTTATCTAGAAGTAATTTAAAACGTTTGGCTGTCGAATACGTTATGTGGCTGGGAACCGAAAGACATGTGAGAACATATTTGAATATGTGATAGCTTTCGTTAAATAGATCCTGGTGATAAAATTGGAAAGCAGTTACTTATTTATTTAGTGCGTAAGGTGCTTAAAACGTCCCACTCGGCGCAATTTTGTATTCCAAATAACTGTAGGTACATTTGCCAAGATATGCCGTGGTATGTCATGTTATTGGACATTAATTGAAAGCAATGTGGTTTACTGCACAAGCGAAATTTACAGATGCATATTTCATCGATTTGGTGCATCGTTGATTTTTTTCCCGATCTGATTTGCTGGTGAATGGACTCGATTATAATCTTTTAGTGGTTTGGGGTCCACCTAATTATTAATAATTCGTCGGTTTCCAGTTAACTGTGCTTGCACAATGGCGTGGCGTCCTGTAGAGTATCTATAGATGTTATCGCTGAAGCTCCGCCCCCTTTTAGCTCTAGATATCTGGTAGCGGATACGATGTGCCGTGTTTGGTTTATAAATCACGTATCGTGAGGAATACACAAAAGCACACAAACTAGCCTTGGCAAACAATATCATTACCATGGAAAATGGTAGAGAATCGGTCAATTATGAATGTTTTGCCGAATTATGGTAACATTTGATGACATGACCTTCGAAGGTACTTATGGGATCAAACAAGTTCGATGTATTGCCAGCACCCACATTATGCTGTGTCGATATTGACGTGCTATAATCACGACCCCTAATGGAAATATTGGTGGCCATGTTGGTCACAACTACACTTGCGCACGAAGCTGCGCCGGTGATGTATCGCCCATTGCTCCCGCTTTAGCTGCAGTCCAGGCTTTGCTTCAAACAAACAAAAGTTTTATAAGATAAATGCAATATTCAGCGCATCAAAATGGCAAATTTGACGCTTCTTGATGGTCCATTGCAGAATGTAGACCGCATTTTTAACGCAATATAGTCGATCATGCTACCAATTGGAGCGCACTTATTGGAAACAAAAGCATAAGCAATATTGATGTTTATCATGCGTCGAACCAAACTAATGTAGCTATTTGGTAACTGCTGTCATAATGCCAGACACATGCTGTTCGATAAATATTGTACACGTTTAATTAGATCCCCGTATGTATAGCTTATGTTTGACATCGCCTAAACGCAACCGTCATATATGGGTCGTTTACCATTGAACAAAGTCATTGTTTATTTATGATTGTGCTGGGACAATAATCAAAGCCGTGTTGTATTATTCAGTTTTCTGCTTAATCTGACACGACAAAGTGAACTTGTATAGGAAGTCAGCCCGTTAACTATTTCAAATGTTGCCAATAATAATTTTATGAGCACTGTCGGTCGTGATATTGGCAGTAATTATATTAGTCGAAATGATATTTGCTGGGAAGCTCAGTCTACACACCATCTATGATAATGTATTGGACATTCTATAAAAGGCCTTTTATGGCTCATGACTGGGATAGATATTGCTTGACGTCAGTATGACTACGGTATGATAACACCTTTCACTGGCTATGTTGCAAGAACACTGTACCTTGATTAAATAAATACCAGTACCATGCTTTTAATATAACTTATACAGCAGTGTTTGGGATTGAATGCGCATCAAAGTGCATTTGCTTATGGAAGCCTTCGAAGACCATACATATATATAAGTGCTACCATTTTTATTACCGCCAATAATTGGTGATTCAATATAATACATACCATTTTTATTACTGAAACTGCCCCACATTACCCACGCGCATACATTAAACTATACGATCGATTACTTTGCGTTGTCGTTATCTAAATATGTCCCATTTAAGCAATGCCCCCCTGTACGTACCTAGTGATAAAAGTGCAATAGGTCAGTTTAATATCCATGGTTTACAGATACACGATGCAGATTTTTGTACACGACTGACCTAATAATGTCACGTCGTCATACGAATATACAACGAAACTGCTCGGCGTCAAAAATGCGATATTTCACCACCAGTTCGCGTGCAACATTCAAAACGTTTGTATCAGCCTATCTATAAAGTATAGAAGATATTTATCATACTGTACCCAAAATACACACAAATTCGATAAGCAAATATATCAATACACTGCATGCTAATTTTCATGATATGGACGGATATTCAAACTTTGCTTCCCGTATCGAAGCCGATTACCATCTCTATCTATCTATGGATTTAGGCATGTAGGTAGGTAGGTAGGTAGGTAGGTAGGTAGGTAGGTAGGTAGGTAGGTAGGTAGGTAGGTAGGTAGGTAGGTAGGTAGGTAGGTAGGTAGGGGTAGGTAGGTAGGTAGGTAGGTAGGTAGGTAGGTAGGTAGGTAGGTAGGTAGGTAGGTAGGTAGGTAGGTAGGTAGGTAGGTAGTAGGTAGGGTAGGTAGGTAGGTAGGTAGGTAGGTAGGTAGGTAGGTAGGTAGGTAGGTAGGTAGGTAGGTAGGTAGGTAGGTAGGTAGGTAGGTAGGTTCATATTCATTGTTCATTTACAACAATCCATGTATATCCGCTCCATGTTTATACAACTGTATCACAGCACTAAAATACGCAACACTGACACGGATTTCTCCCGCGCGAGAGGTGGCACTCCTTCTTTCACCTTTATAATCAACCAATAATAGTATGTTCTATGTGTTCGTTATAGGAGGCTTTGTGTGTAGTATAAACACAAACATTAAACGCAATTCCAAGGCTCCACGATCAGTAGATAAATCGACATGTCACGACTTATCAATGTTTAACCCTAACAAATGACCTGTTATTTGTAACCACCTGCAAAATTTCTCGGGGGTAGGAACACCAATTCATTACCGTGGCATAGGGTAGTAAAAGTTAAAGCTGCCACTGGGAATTATGTGTTTAGCATCTCAATTGCTCCCTCGGTACGTAATCAATTAATTCATCCATCGATGTGATCGTTTGTAACGGGAACCAATGATATGCTTACAGATAGCTTCTCGCAGTTCGACATTCCGAGAACTTTCACGCAATATATTTTTATGTCTAACAATAATTATATAATTTTGAATAGTCATGAAGCCTAAAACTGCATCTACTTAATGTTACAGACAACAACCAGAACATATTGATTCATTTAGTTATTCAGCTTTTTAATTAACGATATTGCCATCGTGACAATGGCTTTATCTTGGTCTATGACGATTATATTAAAGAATGTGGCATCGGTACAAATTTCTGAGTAGGTAAAAAATTCATTGATACTTAATTTTTCAACTAATCTTGGTCGTAGCGCTTTCCGTGAAAGACCGACATCAAAGCATACATTTGTGAACGTACCGGTGGTGAGCTTAATATTGCTAAGCCACGCATTAGTTAGACTGCTCTTGTCGCGCTTGGTTGATGAGGGAAAGTCACTCAAATGCTCGTTATTTCTGCGAAAACCCTTACAATTACCCTGTCGTCGAGGATCAGAGTTGAGAGAATTGATGAAGAGCGATGCGCCGTTATGGCGAGCTGATTACCGTGAGCGAAATATATATGTGTGGGGTTAACGAATATATAATCAAACAGCAACACACCGCCTGCAATCTCAAATATCGTTCATAACAATTAGTGGAATAAGTTCGTTTTTTCAGCAGAAGAAGGATAATGTCAGGTGCAATACGTAATTTAATGATGCGTATGGGTGGTTTTCTGTTTGGTAGTATCAGTTGGCCCGAAATCGCATTCTGCAGTAAAGCTGAGCAATCTTTATTGCAACAAGCGGTCGTAAAAATCCTGTGTTCAATTCCAGTTATATATCTTCGACATTATCGGCTGCTAGAATAAGTTATGACCGTCATTATATCCCGTAAACTATTTCCTCTTGCTATTAACTCAGCTATTTGGCATTGCATGGCGCCTTTCTGGCCAATTACTAAAGAGCCGTTCAGATCATTAAAACGCGAGATAAATCATGCCACCACCACATAACGGATATGTGCAAAAGGTCAATATGAGTTTATGGCCAATGAACGACCCCATGCGGGTGTCATGCTCAATATAAATGCTGGTCATAAATCGCACCCGTCCTGTTTATTAAACCTCATCATCGCATCGCTCTTTCATTATCTGTAATACTTTCCACTCAGCGATCTAAAAGTAAAATATTAATTTCGCGTGGTCCAAACTAAGCACCGATGCACCGATAGCACCGATGACATGGTCGATTAGGGAAAATAGTGGGTATATGAAGAGCATCATACAAGTAATATGTCTAACCTCCTTAATTACGAAAGTGAGTTCTACAAGGTTCTGTCTTCTATCTACTCTGGTCTCATTAACAATCACAATAAATATCAAATATAAATCCTCCCGTGTGATGTCTCATTTGAAAATAAAATTTCGATTGCCTTTACGTTGATATATGATCGTTCAAAGGCATGGTATTTGTATAGCTCGGATGTTCATTCTTTTGTTTTCCGGCCTAAAACACTCGCAGCTCTTATTCAACTATCACAAAATCTCCCATTTGTCCTTGTGATAATATAGATTACTGGTTTATACGTACCAATATATATGCGACATTTTTCGTCATCATTTAATGAATGCTCGTCTCAATACCAGCCCCATTTGCGACCCCTTAATCCATAGCCTATATAAGCATCTATTATTCGTATGCTTCCACGAGGCCAGTTCTTTTTTCGATGCGACACGAGGTAAACAAGAAATAAGCAAAAACAAACAACACATTCTGGAACTTCCCGACCACATGCCGAAGATGACCGAAGGTGCTCTGACGTCATATGTCAGCAGAAGATGTTGCCGCGGACGCCGTTTCTATTTGAAATCTAGCTGTAGCAGTAATTTATCGTTATTTACATACACTCATTGGCGTTTTTGGATCCATGATACCTTTGTGAATCAGCAAGTAAACTAATTTGTACATTTCCTACGTGAAAGTGTAATTATAATTCACTAGATGTTTCTGTGCTGATTTTGAAAATAAAATGGGAAAATTGTCGCAGCGGTGGAATACTGCCTTCCGAGACGTTATGATGGAATATATGGTGATAGTAGAAGCATCATATTGGTGATTGGTCTATTGATATTTGCTTATTTTGACAAGTAATGTATAAGCTCTGCTTACGTTTCAGTTTTGGCTCCAGCTAAGTCAAGCTTGTAACATTTCATTTTACCTGTCTGTTAACAGGTGCAGAAAGACATAACTATTCCTTACAATCATAATTACCAGCAAAATGGTAAATATTGGGGTTGAAATTCGATTTTAGCATCAAAGGTCATTTCAAACTGGTGATGTATGATGACGAGCAGACATTAGAGTTTATGATGCTATCGTCTAAAGGGCACCACCGTGAGATGCATACAGTGGGATTTGAACTTGCAACATTTGGGCAACTTGCCAAATACCCACGCTACTAGGCGTTCCATCATCTTAAACATCATTGATGAGGTCACCGTCACGATATGCTCTCGGATGTTGAAAATTTGAACATTAAATGGGCCGAAAGTAAGCTAAGCTGTGGTGAAACTCAAAAACTGCTATATGTTTCCTCTTTGTGGTTTGCTGAGAACTAATCTTGTAAATATATATGTTAGACTAGTGTATATATATATTGCCATTTCCAGTATCACAGACAAGTGAATAAGAACCAGACATATTTGGTAGCAGTGAGCAGAATTGAATAAGCATAACTTGCATTATGTGCCCATGAATTCAATCATGATGAATGCCGTCATCACATGATGGAAAAATATCATGCCAAAAATATTGGATGACTGTTAACATAACGTAATTTGAGTGATACAACATTTTTTGAAGGTGATGCAGGATACTGGAACATGATGCATATATCCGGCAGGTATATCATTATTTTGGAATTGATGCTGCATATCATTTTCTGCATAGGTATAATAAATGAGGTGGACAGCTCTTGGCTGAATTTTGTAGCTGGTTGTTATCAGTGTGTGGTATGATCTATAGGTTCTATCATTTTTGTGCAAAGCTTAATGTAAATAACAGAATCATAAATTCTATACTTTTTTGTCCCTTTATTACTTCATCGCTTCCGGAGTTGTCCGTATATTAAGAACATGAGGATATTTCTCTCCTTTGAAATATGATAAAAGCAAAATATTATGGAAGTTATGCACTAATAAGTAACGAATATAGACTTAATAAAGTCAAGATAACGTATGTATTATTGAGGTTGGTATATCCGGTTAGATAAAGAACTAGTGTAAGACTTTGAACTCATTAAAGGCCTATGATATATGTAGCCTAATATATGTGGCACCGAACTTGGATTCTGGGCCAGAAATTTCTCTGTACAACTCACTGGCGATGTATATCTTATTTTAACAGCTAGACCCCGAAAGGTCTCGGCTCCCGAAACCATTGCCAATATTTAAAATAAAATCAATAACTTTTCTGTTGGCAAGGAGAATACAATGTATTTAAAGTATATTCGATCTATTGCAAAAACGAGATATCATATGATGTCACGGAATCACGAGCCAATGGCTGTCGAGTTTGCGCATATGCCAAAATCGTGGACAATATTGAAAATAAAACCACCAAAATGACATTAATGCACAAAAATATTTTCGGAAACGTCTTTCACGGGCTGATATACACCTTATACAACTTCGAATAGGTAGTCGAAAAAAGACTTGCACTTAAATGTTTAAGCCCGTATACCCAAGGGTGTGTAAGTGCAAAAGCCTTCTGAGGAAATGACCAAAAGGTACTTGTAGCTGATCTCAGTGCCGTCAACCAAACACATGAACCATTACTGACCTATGAACATGGTGGTTGCCTTAGGGTATAGCTGAGAATGGTTATCATAATTTATACTAGCAGTTATACATCCGTGCATTTCATTTACATAAATGCGTGTTGATAAACATGTATATACCTGCAAAATAGTCCGTAAATCAAAGTGAGAACTGTTTCTAGGGGAATTTCATCTTTACCTTCACATCCGGTACTTAGATGCTGGTAAGTGTGCAGTATGTATCATTATGATATATGTATTTACGATCCATAACTGTCAAGCGTGTGGGCCCACTAAAACTATCAGTTTTATAATTCAATATTCCGAAAGTTATAAGTGCGAACCGCGATCGTGAATTCCTCTTGAGATGGATATAGGAAACATAGGTTGCAGCTATTCGTCATTGTCTGCAATACAGATGCAGAATACTGTAAATGATGAAATGCCACGTGCTGCGTAATTGTTTGGTGTAATCACACACAGTCGGTCTGCAAAACATATCCGGAATACTCGAGGTATGAGTATTTACTATGTACAATTGCTCGGGAATCCATCACCGGTGGTTTCCGGATCAGCATCGATAATTGCTAATGATAACCCCCAATATCAATATCATAGCGAATAAACGACGATTGATCAAATTGAGCAGTGACATGCGTCACATATGATGGCTAGGTTCTATAGTGCTTTTAGTTTATTGCCACAGCTCATCGTGCTGGATCGTGGCAGATGGCTTTTTATTTACGCCTATAACTTGCCAATTGGCACAGCATTGCATCTGCATATTGTTTAGAATCCTTCAATACATATCAGAAGACACCAATCGAGAATCTATTAGAACATCAATAGATGCATAAGTATTAGAGTGGTCGCAACACATTGCCAATTCCGTGTAAGATGTTAGCAAAGAGGTTAGCCTGTTCAATTATTTTCAAAAGGGATTTTAAAGTAATTGATCATCTTAATGGTGGCCATCATCTACCCATAATAATAGATAAAGGGTAGGGGGATTTATATATTTATGTATTTATATGTCCAATTCTTCGGTGTTCAATGAGATAAATGTGGAACGCAGCTCAATAAGAGGAAATTCAATTGGCCTTACAGACGTCGTTGCTCATCGTACATTCAGAGTGTTTCTGGCAACCGGACCAATCTGGTGCCCGAGACCATTATTAAGCTAGAACCACATTGGTGTGTCAGCAGAATATCATTGTCTTTGAGTCTTCACTCGCCTCGAGAGGCTATTCAATGAGTGTGATCTGTGTAGTGATTTTCTGGTAAGCCGCTATTTAATCGCATCTGTCTATACAGTAGCTGCTAGAATAAAGACACAACGTAGCCGTCTCCGTGGTATTGCATTCAGTAACGACAATCATATTCGGAGCGGTTTGGGCTGTAACTTGCGCCATATGCATATACCTTTAATCTTCAATTAAAAAAAGAAGACCTTATTACAAAAATAAGCAAGAGAAGGACACTGCTTTACAGACTCAACAAGCGATCAAACTTTGTCAGACAACTTTGGCTTTTTATCGACGTAAAAAGTACTTTTAATTCAAGCTGCCATACACTGAATAAGAGTCATCTAATGAACTCAGCGACAACAAAACCAGCATTAAACCTCAATTTACGTTATTATAACACCGATATATGTAGATATTAAGAAATTACAAGAAGATGAAATAAGCCCGATGTAGAATCGGCTACCTACGATCGATATACAATTTATAATAAAATCTCTTTGGACCTCATTAGGCTCCGTTTACTCCCGCTTTAATTGTTTATTGTCACGCTTAATGTTCAGTGTGTTTTATCTCGCTACATGTTATTTAAGCATAGACACCACAATTTCCTCGCCCTCTTTGGCAATAAGTGTAAACTCTGCTCGTGTAGTAGCAAGAAGCAGGCGATGATGTTCTTGGCAGTTAATGGCGTATGCTGTTTATTAGAAGACTTGACGCAGTTACCCAGATTTATTATCGACAATGAAGGAATACTCACCAACTGTGGCTTGGCTGGTCGGCAGTTAACTGCGGAATGGCTTTGTTCCGGGCCTTTCGTGCTCCGTCCATGGAGTGTATATATATATATATATATATATATATATATATATATATATATATATATATATATATATATATATATATATATATATCAAGTATCTCGGCCGTTTCTACCACCCGCTAGATTAGAAACTTACGTTTACTACTTTTTATCTACTTAACAGATATATATCCCACAAACATAAAGAACTAAGCTTTCGTCTGAAACTTAGGAACCAAATGGCCAGATCCATGAAACTGCGCAATTGAATGAATATCATCTTTGACATTGCCTTCGGTTTATCCTTGAGATTCTAATTGCATTCTATCGCCAGCTTGTTATCGCCTCAGGGACCTTGATATGGATACCCCGTATAACCATTAATCTACGTGTTCAAATATGGTCTTACTTTCTTATCCCATACTAATGATATTGGCTGGTGGCTGATGGTATACATAATCTGACAATGCCAACATTGCTACAACACTACTGAATATATATATATATATATATATATATATATATATATATATATATATATATATATATATATATATATATATATATATATATATATATATATATATATATATATATATATATATATATATATATATATATATATATATATATATATATATATCCGTGAAGGGGCTGTAAGTTGTTTATATTGTTCTACTGTTAACATTGCCAAGCAAGTTTCTATATACCGAGATAAACAACTGTAGTTTTACAATCACCACATTCCTAATACGATACGATCGTTGAGTTTACCTTATGGAATAAGCCCC
>CM067345.1:8067650-8137650 GCA_034190875.2 Urechis unicinctus
GATATTTTGCATTGTTCATTAGAATCATAAGTTTCCATGCACATGTATGCATTGAAATGGTCAGCAGGATGCAATATATCTAATGACGTCAGCGCCTTCATGTACCGCAGAGCATTTGCAACTGTGGAGTTGACATGCTCAAATTGAGCTGTCAAAACACCAATGCCCGTCTTCTGTCAGAATACAGACTGACAAAGTTCTGCAGCAATATGCAACATTTTCAGACTCTATATATCACATCATGTGACGTCATTAGGTTAATTGTTCTATGCAACATGAATCAAATTTGACCTCGACAGCGGATAGCTTTTCGAGCCGTCCTTACATGAGATGGCTTATTGTCTTATAGCAGCTGATACATTAGAGGTCTTGTCTGCCCAACAAAGACGTTTTCCTACTGGATGGCAGCTTGCCTCAATATGAAGCAGTGAATAACTTTGCTTACTCTAGGGCTAGACTACCATGGCACATAAAACATCATGCGTGCGATTCGTGTATCATAATGTTTCGTTCGACATTTTTGTCCACAATCTATAATTGTCCTGTACATGCGTAGCATGCGCGTGATCAACAGTATATAGTACATATGACAACAGGACAATTTGAGCAAATAATGTTACCGAGCATGAAAATCTCGAGGGTGTTTGATCAATATGCCTACTTTTCTAATAATCATAAAACTGATATTGAAAGCACATATTTTGTCCCCTTATGTTACCACCTTCAGTATGCTAAACTACAATATCAGCGGTCAATGTATACCTATGCAAGCAAGCGTTTGTTCGAACCCACCCACGCGCTCCTGTATGACTCCATACCTTGCGCTGGTTTCTAATGCGCAATTTAACTCTCTCGAGTAGTCGAGCGATCCATATTGGGGTAGTCATTGCAGATTGAGCAGCTACGGTGCATTGACGAGGAACGACGGAATGTTGTCATGGACGAAACGACTACTTAAGTGGCTTCAAGTGGGATCGAATCCTTTGATCCTGCACTCAATCAATAAGCGATGAGGTTGAACCCATGGGCACATTTGTTATGATATAGTGTTCAAGATATACCTGCAAGATTCTGTGAGATTCAGGATTTATCTATTAGATCTAGATGAGTTATGATATTCAAACCAAAGATGAAATTAGTAGGAAATATAATACAAGCCTTACCTATGCAATGCATTTTTTATGATTTGGTGTGCAAGATGTACCTGCAAGATTCCGCGAGTTTCAAGAATTTCCTAATAGATCTGGAAGAGTTATGATGTTCAAACCATAGCTGAAGTTGATAGGAAATATAGAACAAGCCTTACCTGCTTGCGTCTGTTAGTTCATCGGACTTGTTCATGATATATTGTTCCAAATACACCTGCATGATTCCGTGAGTTTTAGGATTTTGTAATAGATCTGGATGAGTAATGATGTTCAAACCATTCCTAAATTTAGTGTACAATTTCACCCAAGTCATCCTTGCATGCTTCTGTGAGTTCATCGAACTTCTGTGGGATCCAGAAAAGCAATGAGGTTGAACCCATAGGCGGAATGTTTATTATATTTTGTTCAAGATAAACCCTCAAGATTCCGCTAGCTTCTGGATCCAGATGAGGTTGAACCCACGGGGTATTGTTCATTATATATTGTTCAAGATGTACCTGCAAGATTCCGTGATATTCCGGATTTTTCTAATAGATCTAGATGAGTTTTGATGCTCAAAACAAAGCTGAAATTAGTATAATAGAAACCTTGCCGCATGCTTCCCTATGTTCATCGGAGGAATCCAGATAAGCAATGAAGTTAAACCCATCGGCGGATTTTTCATTATGTATTGTTTATTCGCATTGTTATGACGGAAATCTTACCTAACCCACACAGAAATACTTAACACCCGTTATTATTCTAAATAATGAACCTTCATTTGACTTCTTCATCAATACAATACCCAACTTCACTAACAACTTCCTCAGGTTACAAAGGTCCAAACACGTTTCATGATCACGTAAACATGGCGTGGGGAGCAAGCAGGGTGGGAAGGGCATGGAAGGGCGTTAGATAGTCACATGTATCGCATATACAAGGCCACGTAGCAAGACGGCTATTCATAAACGAGCATTTTAAGTTTGAACACTAGGCACTCACTGGGACGCAACGGGATTTAATTAATCAACGCCTTAGTAATCAGGTAGTATGCCGAGGAGGGTCAATTTATAGTAGCGTTTTTAAAGAAAAAGAACAATATACGAGAAGATAGTCCTTAGTTACACGGGGTCAACAGTTCAGTCGCATGATATACATATGGCGGCGGTATGGCGGAAGCTGTCCCATTTGCGGACTGAAATGCAAGGCCACAGTAGTATCTTTATCCTATGTGACTTAACTACATCCCTTGTCACCAAACACTTCTTAGCGCAAGTTGACCTTGAAAAAGGCCGATAGGCGGCTATATTTTGCTATATTTGACATACTTTGGATAATGAACTGGCATTTGCGCTTGAATCTTTCTATCACCATGGAAGCCCTTTTCGAGTTTTTGTGATTACTTAAAATGGGCATTTACCCCAAAATAAAAAAAGTGGAAGCTCACTCAACTACGAGTAATTAGCGTCATTGTTCAGACAAGGCATATTTCAGGGTTTTTGTGCTGTTTATCACAAGCCAATGCCACGACCTTTATAGGTTGACGGCATTCCACTGTCATTTTCAGGAAATGGTTAATTCCTAGCATCGTAGTATGGTTAGGGTTTGGGATATACATGTTCAAAAACTTTCATCAAAGATGCTCGAAAGTAACCCGAATATGAGGGCGATGATTATGCTAGCCATAACACTGCGTACGACTGCTAATGACCATTGGCAGGACACCTATGGGCCCACCGGTCTTTTTTGGCCTGGTAACCTCAAAAAAGCATGTTTGACTAGCATAACGAAAGCGACTGCATGCACTGCTTATTGTATTTGTTGCATAATAACTATCAACCCTTTGGTCGTAAATTCAAATTCTTCGCTAGGCATATCCTAGATTCCCAGCAACTGCCACATTAATTAGAAAACCAATGTAATACCCAGCAGGTATGTGAGGAGTTACACTTGTAGATACTTGCAATCAACACCAAAAACACCGTACAATAGCGATTGTAAATTGCCGATGTCGTATTCATTCTTATTGAATAATGAACAAGCCGGATATTACAAAGTCGTATGCCGTTAAATATAAGTTACTCGGGCTACTGTATTTACATCTCGACATAAAGTCACAGATGACAATATCAATTGGAAAAATTAGATCGACAACGTCAATCTTCCACAAAAAAAAACATTATTTACTTATTTGTAGTTGCTGCGAAATTGTAATGCATTTAATCTGGGATTCGGGCAGTAGTATTCAGGTGGTTGAAAGGTCACTTAGCGATTTGGTAGGTATATAAACTTGTTGAATTTTGTGATTCATCCTAAATCCTTTCATGAATTGATATGAGTGAGCTAAGCCTCAGTGATTATAGGGAGAAAGCACACAAGGAACCATTTATCATCATGGTGTTCTGGGGTTTTTATAATGTTCTTAAGTACAGCTAGCTTGCATTAATATATGTTTACATGTTATTTGCTTAGGATGGACAATGTCTATACAATAACTATAATATGAGAATTACTGATGACTAATAGTCAACCTCACGTTTGCTAATGAGTTTTGAAGTGGTGTAGCCAGATTGCATGATTACGATCAGTGCAATATATCAGAAAAGAAGAAAGTTAGAACGGCATGGCCAAAGGTCGTCCCCTTTGCGATGGAATGGTAATGGTAATGTCGTGGGGTAATGCCACTTTCAACAACGAATTGATGTCATGACGGTGATGGATGAGGATGATCGCGATGCTTGGACAGCTCCTATTAAGGGGCTGCTCCCACTTGTCCCAAACCCGTGGCCTACACTAGTTTGCGAAACCCACTCTGCTAGGCCGAAGATTTAGCCCGGTTCTGATGAGCTACCGGGTCGGGTTCATCCCCTTTCAGTGATTGAACCGCCATTGAAAGTGATCATCCGAGTCACCGATAAGCATTCAGGTTTTCAACCATTGGTATCGAGCCCACAGGCTATGGATCGAACGGCGACGCAGTACAACTACGCCAGGGGAACTGCGTCTCTATCGAAGTACTCTATGCCTTGTCTCCTTTATTTATTGCCTGAAATATATATAACATCCAAAAGGTTAAATAATACTTGCCTGTATAAGAAACAACTTTAACTCTTGTTTTGACCGCAAAATGATGTCTACAAATATCTCTACAGCGCAACGAGACCGATTGTGTCAATCTCGGGACTGACGGCTTCCAAAAACAGTATCCGCACGCGCTTTACCAACGTATTATTTGCTTAGAATATTGGCAAGTAATCCGCCATGGTTTGGCACAAATGACCAATGTGGTCATATTTAAAACGCCATAAAACCATTCTGGTTGTAATGGGACAGATGAAATCGAATTCGGTTCCCATAAACGTAGCTGAAATTCTAAGTCTTCCTCCTCGGACAACGGATCGCTTCTGCTATTCTGCACTGCTAAAGGCAGCAGATCATCCACGCGGATAAAAGGCAAAAAATTACAATTGATGTCCATCTGTCCCAGTCGCGGTTATATACCTATGTCAAAATAGCTTGCAACGTTAGGGTGTAATTCCATTCGCAGAATAAATCGCTCGCTTCCACTATTTCTACGGACAAATGATTAACGAATTCGCTGATTACATTTACACCACAAGAGTTTGTGCGTTAATGTCCGCATTGATTCAATACCAAAGTCAGCCTTGTGAAAATAAGCTTTCACCCCAGAGAACTATAATTAATACCCTCATGCTCAAAAGGCATTCGCATGTTGACATATGTATCCTGAGCATTATTGTCTAAACAATATGTCATGGTATTTCATTATTTCCCCATTCATCCCTCAGCAAATTGTAACAACAACTTATATTGGGCATGCGCGCCTCGTGGTAATTGAAGTGCCATTCCAATTTTGAATCATACATAATGACTTTCCTGTCTTTCGTAACATTTGATAACTATTTGCGTGAGGCAATTTTCTTCGTACGGTAGAATGTTATAGATATGTACTCGTCAAATGCTATGATGTACAAAATCCTGTGATATAGTGTAGGGCTGAGTCGAGCTATAAACCCTCTCGCAATAAGCAATATATACAACATGCTCATGGAATTGTTATCATTTTTTAAAGCCGCAGCGTTTTGCCAACTATGTCGATAGCAATCCAAACTATTCTGCTAGAGTGTGCTCTGCAGCATACAGTGTTTATATCAGGAATTTGATCGCTGGACCATTTATTAAATTAACGTTTTAGCGTGCATACCACCAATACAACCCATTTACGATGCCATGCACAGGGGTCTCTAAAATGTGTATTACACCGTGCCACGCAAAGGCTACCAGTTTTTGATGGAGGGTTGTATAATATACTATATCAACCACCGAGGTGAGGGGTGCTAGATTGCACCTACTATCTTATAGGTACATGATTGATCATCCTGCCTCCCGACATCTATGAAATACTTGCAAACTAGGTATCGCATCCCATGGGATTGTAACAATGTGTGCTGCCCCTGATGTCTTTTAACACGATTGATTAATAAATGCTTATATCTGACATGCAGTAGCTATGAGAAGACGTGGCTGTGTGAGCGAAAGATACATTATCTAACCCCAACAAATTATCAAAAGGCAAACGACGAATAAACAACGAATTGTGAGGGAGCTTTACATACAATATCGCACTCAACTTGTCTGATGCTTTGATGAGTGAGGAACATAACGAACAAGCTTCCCGTTGCGCAGATATTTGTAACGTGTAATTCTGACTTACTGGGGTAACACGTTCATACTTAAACTTGCCACCGAATATTTCACACGTACTTCGTAGGCTTTGTTCAGTTGTTGGTGGTTCATGTCAAATATCCAAATACATTCATCGACTGATTCCTTACTACGTTTGGTAATGTCTATAATATGCAAAAACTGGAATCAAATCCGTTACCACAGCCGTGTTACAAGCCTTTATAAGGTTCGACATCTTAATTTGACGGAACATGATTTCTAATCCATATTTGGCACACGGTGGGCTCTACAATGTATAGGAAGCTGAAAACGGGAGTAGTTTGAGAGTGGTGAATGGTAGAGCTTCGGAAGCATAAGTAATGGTTCAGATTGCTATTCAATTGAAAAGTTCTGAAAACTAAGTTCAGAGGCTGTTTCAATCCGCCTTTTAAATTAATCATCGTTTATTACGCGTTCCCAATAACATGAACGGATTTTTAACGAGCCATTTAAGCAACTTCATGAAAATGGAAGCAAAATAAACAATTTAACAAATCTCCAAAAAAATCTTTTATTGTACATATACTATATTTGCCAGGCAAAACCACATTTGAAGGCGCCATGTTACCGCCATAAGTGAGCATCAATGCAGCAAATATCAAGTGGTTTAAGTAGCAGAGAGTTAGCACGGTACACGAGCGTGTTGTGAACCTGTCATGGTGTCAATTAGTTTCAGTACTTCTAACAAATATAATTGCAACCGTTGGATGGATTGACTTGAACTTGGTGATTGCTATTTTTGTCGATTTCTATTTGATTGTGTCCATTGAGACCGTACTCACAAGTTAATTAAAGACAAAATGCTATGATTTTTCACTTTAGCCGTGCTTAGTTCTACAGCTATAGGGCTTCATGTTTAGGTCAATCATAGATCGATTTTATTAATAAATGGTGCTTGTGATGCTAATGGAGATAATAAGGAGTTGTTGTGTCTCCAGTTCACCACAAGTTTCAAAATCTATCATCCTTTTAAAAATACGCTGTTTCATAGTAATATACGACGAATGTCGTATACGTGGCTGCAGACTATATAGAAACAAACACAAAGCTAAGAAATGAATTAATTAATCGTAGCATATGCAACATTTATGGCAATTCTATTTGATCAAAACTTGGCAATACATATGCCATACCGTATTTGCCCCAGCGCTCGCGTTGGCTGCGGGAGTTTATGCGGGCGACACACCACCTGAGCAAGCAGTCCATGTTTATTCTAACGTGCTAACGTGCACAAACCAACACCTCTCCCGCTTCTTCAACCTGCGCACCACTCGGCATATTATTCTTCTTGTATTGAAGAAATGATGCGATGATTAATCTTGTACGTGACTACTTGATATATATAATAATACCTCCGATATTAGGGCTGTTTAACTTCATTAGGGCAACGCGGTGATATAAGAGCAACTCAGACATAAATCTGGTACTTATCAAATCGTTTTTATGGGATTCAGCCATTTTACTTTGAGGTCAAGTAGGTCTTCAAAATCACAAAATCTTTTTTTCTATGTATTGAGGTTTCTTATTAATACGCTCCGCAGTAATTTTTTTTCAAGTTGCCTCAATCACGTTGTCCTAATATTCAGTTACTCTATAGTATACAGTCATTACTATACAGTACAGCTTAAGCACAGTCTTCCATAGTCTATTATGCATACTTTTGTTTATCTATAAAATCAAATAACCAGGTATATAAGATATTATATCCTGCATTGGGTCATTGGCATGTGGGTTTGCTAATAGCTAAATCCAAATATACTAAGACCTGTATGCATTAGGGCATCCTGAATGCCTATGTAGAACAATATATTCCCATGTATTCTTATGAATCATTGTAACCGGTCCCAAGCTGGATCACGCAACATTAATAAATTATATGTAAATATAACCATCATTTATTGATTCACCAAAAGTGTTAGTAGACTGGGCAAGAGTCATTGGAGATTGGAGATTGGAGACTCAATAATTTAAATAAACCAAAAGTCAAGGTCCTAAACCCCCCAACAATGGGGCTGTATTTGCATGCAAGGATATGCAATACTCTAGGTTCACACTAACATTTTGGCGCAGAAACACTCTAAGAAAAACTCTCAGCAAGAGGTATACCTTGAGAAGAGCTCACATCAGGATAAAAAACCTCAGTGGAACTCAGACTGGGATGAAAAACTTCAGTAGTACTCAGATAAGGATGAAAAACCTCAATCAAGGATGATCACCACCAGAAGAACTCTCAGAAGGATGTCTCCCATCACTACAATTCTAAACAAGATAAACACCTTGTATGGAACCCACATCAAGATAAACGCATTCAGCAGAATCTCAGTCGGGTAAACAACATCAGTAAAACTCTAATCATAAAACACAATACCTGACGAACAGTACAATGAACACCTCTAGAACAAATTGCAGCAGGATGAACACCTTCCAAAGAATCATAGCAGAATGAACACCTCCAGTAGAACTCCTCATTAATATACATACCGGCCTTAGACAACTTTCAGCTCCAGCGAGCAAGGTTTGCCAAAGACAGACAGTATGTGAAGGGGTGAAAGGTTTTCCACCTGTCGCAAACTACAAAGAGTGGAAATAGTCACTCATGCATAAGTGTAAATTAAAAGGAACGATCATGAACATACATAATACTCGCGAACTGCTTAACTTCAGAAACAATGACACTTACATTTATCAAGTTCTATAGAACAGCTCACACCCGCTAAACATTCTGGCACGTCTTCCCAACATGGACTGTCTGGCGGACACGAAGGGTTGCCAAGAATATATACTAGTCAGTTTTTGTTTTGGATGGGGTCAGCTGATGATATGGAGGTCATGACACATAGCCTGTGTGTCAAATATCTAGCCAACGGCAGATAAGAACACATCACTGTGATTAGAAAAGATCATTGTCGCCCTCCTAAATGGATTCGATTAAATCTTCAATCCAAATTGCCTAGATAATTGACAAATTGAAATTACTATATCTGTATATTTGTAATTGCAACATAACTGGGTAGCAGAGTCATTCATATACTGCTCGCTGTCGGCTGGCTGTCAGTTACGAATGGAACGAACGTCGTAAAAATGACTTTTAAAAATGAATCGACAAAACCTTCAAGTTCAAACCTTAGCCGCTTCACATCACCGTATTGTTCATTACGGCAATTCACGCGAATGTCTGCTTGTACTTAGACGTCTGCAGTTTTCCCAATGCTCTTCACACAACCATAACATATATTTATAGCCTTACCTGCTATTTTAAGCCGAGCATTTCAACCACGCAACATCACTAACACGTCGACAAGCGGTCGGAAGTTTTCATGGTGAACATGTTGATAAAAAAGCATATATATTATTCTTTGCCGCATATTTGGTTATATAAAAGTGGGTTCAAAATGAAATATGATACCTCTATCAAACCAAAGATATACGCGTTAGTTAGTCTGTGGTGACGTTGTAAAAAAGGGACCTTGAAATATATAAGCCATCGGTGAAATTAGATGCTCACTTTACCACGCTCAATCTTTGAATTATGTGAAAAGTTACCGATTTTAGCAGTAATTTACTACGATCCTGATACAACTGATGAAAATCCATGGCTCTAAATTTTAGCCCAACTCGGCTCAGGTTACCTTTATATTCTACATAGTAGAAAACTGCATTAGTAACTTCCATGTTGCCTTTATGAAGGGTTTGACTTTAGTGCAAATTTCGCAGGCGCCGACGGAATAGCTCTTTACTTAAAAACTGTCCAGGAGGTAAAGAAGGTCCTGAGCGGAGCATCAACTGGTTATTTGTCATCTCTAGGAGTATTGGATATCTACTGATGGATAGGTTGTTTATGATGCCTTTCACTAAAGTCAGTACGAAGCTTTCATTAGCAAGGGTTTTCTGTTTCATGACTTCGGTTAACACAGAGCATACAGTGCAAATAAGTCTTTCCCAGAGTCCACCCATATGGAAGGCTCCAGGGGTGTTGTAAATTTCTTGCGTCAGAAGATACTCATGTAGCTGATCTCGAATACATTTCTGTGTGGTCGTCTTGGGTTCTGCTTGTGTGCCAGCAAAGTTGGTTCCAGTGTACAATCGAATTTCCTTAGGTTTCCCCCTTTGTGCTATGTTTGATTTTATGAAAATGGCTACGTCCAGGGAATGTGCAACTTCAATGTGCATAGCCCTGATCGACAATCAAGTGAATATGCAGTCGGATCTGTTTACTTCCTCCCTCATTTGACATTGAATGGGCCTGTGCGGATGTGGGAATCCTTGACGATGAGTCGTGATATGTGTGGTGTATGAGGCAGATCCGTTAGTGCTTTGGGATAATTCTGACTGGATAAGACCGCCTCCTGTAGTAATCCTGCAGCAGACTTAATTATCTGAGATTTTGAGTCCGCATCCAGCAGGGTTCTTAGTACGTATTTTATTATGGCTTATTCCGAGGTCTAGTTCAATCCTCGCAGAATTTACGACAGGAGTCTTCTTCAATTAAGCAGTCTGCCCTAGCTCAGCACACTAGAATGCAGACCTGCTCGGCCAGTGTATCTCTGTCATTTGCTGGAAGTCTGGTCCTTTTGTCTACCGTTTATTACCAATCAGGTCCTCCGCAGTCAATCCACGTGAGGCATCATCTCCAGTCTTTTGCGATATCAGAGCGTGTCTCCATTGTATGGGTTTGGTGTAATCAAGTAACTTTGCTACCCTGTTGGCAACATCTGTCTGGAATCGCTCCCCTTTAATTTGCAGATAACAAGAAAAAATTGTGCTGTCTGTCCAAAAGACAGAATCTTCAAGTGCAAACTCTACCTCTTGGCAAATGCGCTTGTCCAATTTGATAGCTTCCATGGCAACAGCAATATCAAGTCTAAGTATCGTGAAACCCTTCCGCGGTGCAAGAAGTGTCTTAGCCATCACAATGTTGACATGAATTTCGTCATCGTCATCGACCAAACAAAGCGACAGCTTCGTAAGGACTTTCTGACGCATCAGAAAGGTGATGTAGTTGGGCTGACCTTACTGTCTTTTCTGCTTGTTTCAAACATCTGGGAGGTTTGAAGACCTGTACAGCAGATCGATCGGCCAACAATCTGCCCAGCTGATCATCCAAGTCTCTAGACAATGGGTTCAGTCGACATAAGTGTTGAAATAACACCCTTGCCTTTAGCACAAGGAGCTGACATGTATCCATGGATACAATATATATGGCTGAGAGTACTAAGCACACCTCTCCTAGTCGTAGGCGTGCTCTAAATTGTCCACATTGTGCTTGAATGCTCGAATGAATGGCCAATAATCCAACGGGTTTCCATCAAAGATCTGTAATTCGCTTAGTGGCAGCTGTAAGGTGTCGACTACAGATTATAATTGAGATCTTCATTAATTTAGAACCTGGTGTAGTACTTTTGTCAAGGCGGCGGTGGCGTCTCCGTGTTAATATGTGATAGCTCAGAGGATAACCTAGAAATCAACTTGATGACGACGGTTACGACTGATAATAAAATACCCCCAAAAATGGGCAATTGGCTTTACTATATAATATTCCTATTACGGGGTATATATATATATATATATATATATATATATATATATATATATATATATATATATATAGATATATATATATATATATATATATAGAGATATAGAGATATAGATCTATATATAGATATATAGATATTATATAAGAGATATATATAGGATATATATAGATATATATATATATTATATATATATATATATATATATAAATATATATATATTCATCTATATTTCTATATATATCCCAGATATATATATATATATATATATCTATATATATATATATATATATATATATATATATCTTATATATATATGTATCGATACATATATATATATCTATATTTATATATATATATATATGTATATATATACATATATATATATATGCATATATATATATAGATATGTATATAAAAATGTATATATATTTGCATATATCTATATATATGTATGTATATATATATATATATATATATATATATATATATATATATATATATATATATATATATATATATATATATATATATGTATATATATAATTCTCTCTATATATATTTATATATATATATATATATATATATATGTTTCGGCAGTGATGGCTTCAGATTAATATAATTCACAAATTCAAAAATACGTGAAATAAGTCTGCTGTGAGTCTTAACCTCAAGGTAGCGCCACTTCCGGCCAATTTGTGTTAACACCGAATACTGTCATCTACAATAAAGATTAGTTTTGTATAATTTAAGTACTTCAAAATGGTCGAATTACATCTCTCTAACGACTCACAGCGTACCCTTTCTACGTGCATGTTACGTGTATGTTTAACGTCGCTCGATGATGTACATGCTACGCAAATAATGCGTATATCATTACGCTACCAAAATACGAACTAACGGGAAGGGACTGAACACAGATTAACGCAATGAACTACATTACTGAATTAAGGAGAATGGATATATGCACCATGAAGCTTGGGCACAAGGGGATTGGATCTAATTTGTAATAACCTAGGCCCAGCTCACTCACTCGTTCAAATGAAATACATATACCTATAACATCACAGCCATTTGATTCCCATGCAACAATGCAAGGTTGAATAGTGTCATCAATCGCAATGGGGCCCGAAACAGGCAATTGTCACTTACCTTGTCTATCACCGATGATCCATAGTTTAAGTGTCATTTTCCACACGTAAATCTCGTTTACGTAGTTTGCCATCTGCAGGTTTTGGAATGACTTCGGTGTTGACCTTTCCAGCAACAGATGTGACAGCGTCATGCATGTAATGCCAACCTACATGATATATTACAAGGAAGCAACGAGATTCATCATTATTGTGAGATGTATGGTTATGTTTGGGTACAAATCATATCACACTGTTCTAACTGTTCCACATATGATCAGCTGTAATACATCATTCGCAGCATTATAACTGCAAGCTATTCCCCTTGAACCTGTCTAAAATGAGTAGCCTGCTGACAGATTGAGCTAATGGACGTTATCCAATCCAGCGGACCAACCAGCATTGTGAGCTTGCCTTTAGCATTTATCATCTTAGTTGTCTATGAAGGAACATATACAGGCTCTAAGGACTGCCATGTGGATTTCGTATTTGCTTAGTTGTAACCAATCACATAATATAACATGGCAAAATCTGCTAAAACAGCTGCCACAAAAACACTGCTGCTATTCAGTCATTATCTATGAATGGTTTAACTCGTGATATTTTTTGCTTGCTTGAATACGCTACCCGCTGAGCGCCAAAATGAAAACAAACCTACATTACATCATAACGTAGCCTCCCTGTAATCAGTTGGATGACACTCCATACGGCTGATATCAATAATAAACCTCAGCTTTTCAGATCCACGAGTGACCTAGTTTTTTCCTGCCACCTCCTCGTGCATACCCCATATCCGAGAGCAACATGTCCTAAAGTCAGATTGACTTCCACGCCCTCACTAACCAGGCTAAAACATGTCCCATGAGTAATGGGAATTGCGTATTTAAGTCGTTGATAGAATTCCGTGTACCTTTTTAAAATCAGTCTTTCCTGGCCTCCGGACTCGGCCCATCTTTCTCCAATCTCTAGGCAATGTTCCATCTTGAGCTCAAATATTAAGTCAACTAATAAACCCTAGGCATGGAGTTTGAGTCTTCCTTCAGTATCTCAAGTGCGCTTCGTGTGCACCTCCAAGCCACACATCACAATGCGACAATAGGTTTAACGGATATATTGCTGTGCTATATTCTGAGTTTCCTGACTATTTAGTCTTGATCAGTTATCACATTCGTATATAACCCTTCCAGCTCATCGGAATCGGAGTAGACAATGGCTCATCCGTAGATGACAGCTAGTATCAGCAAAACGGCCGACATCAAGACAAACACTTGAACTAAGAGCGAACTCCGATGATGATAGTAAGATATTTGTATTATCACTCTATCATCTTCTATGGTTCTTAAAAATCCCATGAACTTATGGTTATGCGTCAAACTCTCAAGGAGTAAAAGCTGCTCGAATTAATCTCTTCGCGACCTTAAGTGGACAAACCGCCAACCTTTCGTATACTTGGGTCTACGAAAGGATATACCATAATGTCCACATAAAGTCAATGCACTTTTTCATTAAAAATGTTTACAAATATTTTGTTTTGACCATTTTAATATGATTGTCTAGTACTTATAACGTACAAAGATAATCTTTTATGATTGATTTCTTTGATTTGTTGTTATTAAAGGGATATTAAATTTTAACAACTTACCATTCGTTGACATTACCTGAAAACCTCAATATCTTGCTAACAACAATATATACTTTGGCTCATATTGTCAAAATAATGTTCAATCATTAGCGTAGAATATGTAAATTCTAAGTTTTCAAAAATCTGAATTCTTTTAAAAATTTTACACCCAAAAAGTATATTTTTCTCTTAATTCGTCTATTTACAACTTTGAATAAGTTTGCAAAACGCGGCCAATGGTCTATACTAATCATATCTACAACAAAAATCTAATCCATAATGACGGAAAAAGAATTGAAAATTTATGTATTCCACAAAAATACGCAAATACATATGGGCACGAATGGTGGGATTTATACTTATAAATTACTATCTTGACCATTCGTGGACGACCTTTAGAGGACCAAAAGTATTTACCAGGATTTTAAAGCGGAAAAAAGATTTTATTTGCGTTAAACTTTTATATTATATTATTTAAGGTATCCCGAAATTATAATTTAAAAAAAATTACAGTGAAATGTACTTAAAAAATTGTCCACGAGAGGTTGGAGTCAACGAATGGTTGTAATCGTCATATATATATATATATATATATATATATATATATATATATATATATAGATATATATATATATATATATATATATATATATATATATATATATATATATATATATATATATATATATATATATATATATATATACTATATATATATATCTCTATATATATATATATATATATCTATATATATATATATATATATATTTTTAAATATATATATATACATACATATTTTAATCTCTGTATATATGTTTATATACATGAGCATATATATATATATATGGATATGCATATACATATGTTTATGCAAATATATATATGTACATATATCTATTTATTTGTGAATATGTTAATATATCGAGTTATTCAAAGGTTTACAGGTAAGTAGTTTAATATTTAACACTACAGAACCATCCTGCAAATTGCATTACACGAACTATACTGGTTGTTGGTATCCGTTTAAATACGACTACCCATCTCACCATGCGTCTGACATATTCAGATGATCGATTTTCATATTTTTATAGACATTCTTATATACAAAAATACACCGATGCCAAATCAATACGCAGCAACAAAATTCCCTATTCGAGGCCTACCCATTCTGGTATATAGTATTCCGTACGATTGCCACCCCTTTCTAGTCTGCTTCCTTCTCTCGGGAAATGCTTGTAATACACTGTTATTCCTCCAGCCAAATAGGCCGACCACCAGCCATAAGTACCCACTGTAATGATGGTATGGTTACACCCTACCAGAATGGCCATATCATAAAATGTTTTTGGGAAATCTTGGACCTCATCCGTGATGAATACAACTGGCGATGCAGCCTTAAAGTGCTCTGTTGACCATACCTTGTCATCACTGGCGATGATATAGAGTTTATACTTGGAAGACTGGAGTTTGTTTTCCATGTAAGCTACTGCATGCTGAAGGTAAGGTTTATCAGCCACCGTGTAACCATTTTGTGAATTCCGAGTTACATCCCCGCGACGAATGTGAACCCCAATGTAGGTCACCTCGGATGTATTTACCCCCTGCCCAAACGCATTACGAGCATGCTTGATTAGAAAATGATTCCTAGAGGTCGTTAGATTTGCGTGAAAGGTGAATTCCTTACGAACTTGGTCCCGAAACTTATCGAAGTAACACCAAGCCTGCATGAAACCTCTGATAATGATGTGTGTCACATTGGGATGAGTCGAAATGTACTTGATAGCATTGTGACCACATTCCCCCCATCCAGAAGAGCCTATTTGCTGGGTTTTTGCACCGCTTGGATCACTTTTGTTCACAAGTGAAAGGGGTAAACTCGTGAGGTTAGGGAATCCGGACGATAACAGATCTTTTTCATGCACAAATGTCCTGTTAAATTCTAACGGCAGTCCCAGTAAAGCAGCGTGCTTGAACATCCGGTTGCCTAAACGACCAGCACATGTACCAGAAACAGTCCTCTTCTCCTCAAGGTTATCAATTTCTGCATCATCTGTTTTGGGAAAATATTTAGATTAAAAGTAATTATCATCGGCACGCATCAACTGTGACAATAATGGACAGTTAACAAACGAGAAGTTTCCGTTTAATAACCTGAAATTTGCAAATACGATTGATTGGCATATAGGATGGTCTATGTGCCACGTCTAAAATAAATGCACTTGAGATCAATATTCGACATTAAAAGTTAACTTGGGCTAGAAAGTTTGACGTAACTGCTTTATTTCACCCATTTATACATTGCATAATAAACGCTGCGAATGTATTGATGACGGGATTCAATCAAATGTGTCTCACGTTTTTCAATTCTATGATGGGACGTTTACTTTATTTCTATCCATGCATAGTCAGGGTGGACATAATTATTTTGGACGTAAACGAGAAGAAAGCGACCACAAGTTAATACAGTAAATTACATCGTTTTCCATGGAATAATGCATTCTATTTAATAAAGTCGTATTCTCCATGAATGCAATGGGAAAGCACAAAAATGAGCAGAATGAATTTACGGTCACACGGGAAATGGATAGTCTGCGTCCCAGACATCAGGGGTTCCGCTACGCCTCCCGCCCTAAAGTCTTCGACAGGACAACGTCAAAAACTGGCGCGTCCGAATATTCATTAGACACGTTTGTTAATCGTCGTGACCAATAAACGCAAAGGTTGTGAAGCCTATTGACCTTAGTTGCGCTAGAGGACCATGACTAGCTAATTTTGTAATAACATAGACCCAGCTCATAAACTCGTTCTAATGAAATATATATATATTACATCACTGCCCCTCGATTCCTATGCAAAATATAATGTTCAATAGTGTCATCAGTCGCAATGGGGCCAAAACGCAAGAAATTGTCACATACCTTGTGTATTACCGTTAATCAAGGGTGACAGTACCGTTGTTTGAGTTCCGTTTCCCACACGTGAGCCTCGTTTACATGGTTTGTCACTCGCAGCATTTAGATAGTGTTTGGTGTTCACCTTACTTACACCAAATGTGACAGAGGTCATGGAATAAAATCTTCACACTAATGCCTAAGCATATGTTTAACATAGGTGAACTGCTTACAAATTGAGCTGATAAGCAGACGTGGAACTTAGGGACTGTAGGCTGGGAAACGATCCCATATATGCAAGAGAGGTGTGCTGAGACTAGAAAAGGAAGGTGTGTATAGCTCAGTTGATGCTAGCCGATTAAAGATACGCATTATATGGTGTTAATAGTTAACTTGGAGCGTTGGAGCACTATCGCTGCTGGGAACGTTGATTAACTATACAGTTTGAAGCACGCGGAAAACATCTCAACGCGCACACACACACACAAATGTGTTAGCAAAGCGTGCGAAATAAACGCCATTATCATATTTATGTATAAATATTATATATTATATATTATATATATATATATATATATATATATGCATATGCATATATATATACATATATATATATATAAATATATATGCATGTATATATATAAATCTATTCATAAATTTTTATTTTTATATATATATATATATATATATATATATATATATATATATATATATATATATATATATATATATATATATATATATATATATATATATATATATATATATATATATAAAGAAATAAGAGATCGGCTTGGTGAACCTTATTAGGGACAGGGACATCAAACGTTGGTCTGGGAATGTGTTTAGGGGCGGAGGCTATAACTCTCTGCCTGTTACAATACAATGCTAGTCCAAAGACCCCTAATCCGCAAGCAACCAAAGGTGATGTCGCCCACGCCGGCCAAGACTGAGTCGAACCCATCTGCCCTGCGGCGGACCCCCTTCACCGTCCGGTAAAACTGGGAGGCCCGATTTTCAGACTGTAGAGCAGACTTAGCCTCCCGCAGCTCTCTCAGAAGTCTATTGTGATTAGCTTTTCGAGCCGCAGCGCCCTTTCGGCCTGCCTCAACCTTTTGAGCGTCTTTTGTAGGTTTCTTCTTTGGTGCAGGTTGAGGTGGAGGCACAGGCTAATCACTAGTCACCGTTATCTCTTGATTTGCGTTCGCCATATTCCCTACTAATTTGTTCCTCCAATTGACAGCACCCATGCAGGTCCTCGGCAGGAGGTGTGTCGGACGGCTGGTCCCGGATGGCGGGGGTGCTCGCTCCAAATTGCCAGTACTTGGCGGTTGTTAAGACTGCGGTAAGCGGAGCCAACAACATACCATAGTGATGATAAAGTTCACATGTGACAGATCTTAGCGCGTGCCCGACAAACGGGTCAGTCTTGAGGTCCGTAATCAGATTTGGCTGATGTTCTGGAGGGATTGGCAGAAACATACAAGCAATACTAGAAAACAGTTGGAGAACCGACTGCCCCACAGTCTGCGTCATGCTAGCGCCAAGCCGAGCCTCATATTTCGCATTGAGCTTTGTAATCTCTTCATCGGACATTGATTCAATCCTTGCAGTCGACAGGTGCTGATCGCCGAGGTACTGACGGGCCTGATCTCCAGGTATGACAGCAGCAAGCTTATCTTTCTTAGAAGAAATATCTTCACCAGGGGTGCAACAGGGTTCTGCTCGCTCAGACTTTGTGGCCGGCGGGAAAGCTGCGTCCTGTTCAAGGAGTTGATCAATAATGGTATCAGGATCCATGAATGCACGTATACACCTTCGAAGTCTAATATATAGCACTGCTCCCCAGATGAAGAAACCTAAATTGGTTACTGAGGCAGCGGCTGCTATTTAAGCCAATATCACCGCAATTGACAGCATATCCAGTGGGTTGATCAGTTTTCAGCAGCAGTTTTGCGTGCTTGGTCTTTGCTAGTAGATGGCGTACTGTGGTACGTTCCTCACTCGTTGGAATCATATCATTCTCTTGTAGGGCGTCTTCAAACAGGTCACGATCCGTGGTGTGGAAAAGTGCCATCCAACGGGTCTGTTCATGTAGATCCGTCAGCACAGAGTTGAATTTCTGGTTGAGGACCTAAACACTTTGCTGCGCATGGCGGCGGCTAAAGGCCAGTTTGGATAACATGTCTTTCTTCTTGGTTAGGGCCTTTGTTGCCGAACAGTCATCGATGATGTAGAGGGTAGGCTCGCCCTTGTAAACTCAGTTTTCAATTTCATCAAAACCTTGTTTGTAGACGGCTCTGACGAACCTGCCATCTTTAAGCAACTAAGCTCGTAGATCTGCAGTAATTTCACCGTGTCCGTGTTGAGGCTGCATCTGTAAACCCCGAACATCTGCGAACCCATATTAACCGCATCAGGGAAACGATCGATAGAATTCTTAACGAGGACAAGACGCCTCAATCCTCACTGCGGTTGGATTGGCAATCTCGACCCTGGTAGTTGCTTTGACGGGTGGAGGCAGCACTAGTACAACCCCGCACCAATGCCGCCCGGCTTAATGGAGTGGATTAAAAAGGAGCTGAACTCTTTGACAAATGCCCTGAAGAGCCTTGCCAGTAAGGCAGCAGCCGCCCTTCCAGGAATCATTGGTTCCATCGTATCATGGCTGCTTACGTCAGCTGCAAAGGTAGCTGGTTGGATGACAAAACATGTGTGGGCCACAGCTTTGGAGTTATCCTCCTGATACTCCGCGACCTACTACGTAGCAAACCAAAGCGCAGCTAAGCCTATAACAATTCCGCCTGCAATAAGAGCGGTTTTCTCATCTTCATGCGCAGATGGTGGGGCAGCGGGTGGAGGGTCTTTGGTGGCGGTGGGGGGTCCCATGATGGCGCGGCGGGCTGAGGGTTAAAGCTTCCTCTGTCTGGAGGTACAGCAACCACGTTGACATCAGTACTGCTGCCGATTTGCTGTTCTGCAGTTGCAATAATAATGAGATTGTTGTACCCAGCAACGTGTCCAATTGCGAGACTCATATCCGACGGAGCCATGTAAAGGGCCTGTTCCAAACATATAATCAACCTTTGAGGAAGCATTCTGGAGGACGTTCTGATACCGTCGGATGGATGACGGAATGTCCACTGGAGAGTTGATGGCATCCTCAACGTCGGCCTGGAATTGCTTTTGAGCATCAAAGAACGTGCCAACGCCTAGTATCTCTGAGCGGGTCTGTGCCTGAGCACCACGAATGGCCCAGACATAGATCCTAATGCTGTAGTAGACATGGAACCTGTAGAGGTTACTTAGTGCTTTGGAGTCAGATCTGAGGTGGTCCAGTGAAGAAACTCTGCAGCCACTGGTTGCGCACAATACAACAAAGTTTACCTGGTTCTGTCAGTATTGCATGTGGTTGGTTCTTCAGCCAACTACAAGGCTGTCGTCTCATATGTTTGGCACCAAGTATATATCGAACAGATTGGAGAACTCTACACCAAACGCATCTGTGATATTATTCAATTTACCTGGATGAGGAGATGTCTCAGATCCTTGCGGGCAATATGGGGTGCGTATACCGGCCCGTTTTTGTTTTATTCATATTGAAACTAAAGGCTTGTTTATTCATAGTGCTATGTATAACACTCTGTCAAATGTTCAAAGCGGGACTCTGTGTCCCTGCAAATCCTATTCACAATAGTGCAGGTGATGTATACGTAGGTCTTAGGTCAATCACGTATACTGTGGGCTTGTATAACATTGAATCACCTGTGCCCCTTCTATGGCTGCCAGCTGATTCTGGGTCAGAGGCGTTACAAGTTGCCTGCCTGGCCTCTGGAGCTTCAAGCTTATCCAGAAGGCAATTGAATCTTTACCTCCGAATACTTTAGTTCCTAGGGTGACGGTTAAAGATGCAACTTCGACTGTTTACCTGATAGTTCATCCTTCTGGGTCTTTACGATGCGACAGTGTGTTAAAAATATTAGGTCTCGGTGGAGGATGGATTCCTTCAGGTCTTTACGGAGGTGTCTGGCCCATGAACTTAAGCATCTTTGACCCACCTCGATCAAGTCAGTACCACGCACAACATACTTGATGGTGCGCCCACTACGCTTCTTCAAGTTGTAGGCTGTGAGGACGTCTCTTACGATGATATCATAACCATATATTGAACAACTACGGCTTTCCTATTGGTGTTGTTCTTCAATTTACAAGATGTCAATAAAAGCGAGTATTGAAGGAGCTATACTGAAAACGGATCATGGCGGCGCTGACCTCTTGAAATGAGATAATAAAACCGTTTGGTTGGGAGATCCAATATCGCAAAAGGATGCTGCTAATAAAAAGTATGTCGATGACAGACAGTCAGCATCGTAGGGACCTGAGAGAACACATAAGCTCCCAAACAAACCATCTCATTACTATATGGGCAGAAGCAAGTGGCCCCCTTCGCAGAGGATATGAGTGGTCGTTTTGCCATGGGGCTAGGGGTCGAGACTCACAAGACTCAACATGTGGATATACCATGTTATCCAATGGTAGGATCATTCGTATGGGGTTGTCTTCAGGTGTTAGTGCTGATACTGCTGTTATAAGAGTTGTTCTTGTTATTAATGGAACGAATCAAGCGGTAGGAATAAGTAAGCCTGCTGACCAACGGGCTGTTGTAATATCTTTAGACCAGCCTTTACAGCTGTTATTAACTTTTATACAACCACTCAAAACAGAGGGGCGACTTGGTCTGTAGTATCGCTCCTAATTGAACTTGACTTATAGACTTATGTGCCTATAACGGTAGTATGAAACAACAACCAACTGCGCCACCTGATGAGAAACCGGGCCACTTCTATGGGGTGAATGAGATCAGTCTCAAGAAGCAACACCTTGAGAAAGAAATTGAAAAATATGGTGCTAAGTATAAAAAATATAGGTGTGCAGTAAACTCAGTGGACGCTGTAGACACTGCTTTAGTTGCTGTGGGTATGTGTCTTGGCGCAAGTGGTGCGGGTCTGATGTCTATGGTGGTTGCTTCCCCTATTGCTACAGTCTTGGGTGCTACGGGGGCCACTTGTGGGCTACTTGTTATTGCTGGAAAATTCATCAGTCAGCGGCTGACCATTAAGGTGAAAAAAACATGATCAGATCCGCATTCTAGCACAGAGAAAATTAAATACCAGTGTTACATTGTATGAGCCGCACTTAAAGATGGTTATATCTCGGATCATCAGTTTAAGCTCGTTTTAGCTGAGCTCACAAAATATAGCCAAATGAAGGATGAAATTAAGGCTAGATCTGTTAAGGCGCGTCAGGCTGTTTCAATCTGGGATGACGAGAGGGGGCTGTGAATGTCCCGCCCTCAATATATAGACGTTATGTGAAAAAAGTGCAAAAGCCTCCAGGTATGACAACTGCTCTCCAATTTCAGCAGGACCACAGAGGCCCTGAAGATTGGGCTGTATGTTATCTGGCCGGCTCCTACCCCACGTGACTCATTTCTATCCCCTCCAGGATATAAATTAGCACTGGAAGTAGGTGTAGATGTATATGGTATAGAGGCACCGGGTAACCTCTTTGCGATACAGTGGCACTTGACAACGCGAGCCCTGCAATATTCGTATGATAACTTGGTGTTATATAATGATTAGCTTTTGAGTGTAGAACAAATACGGGTGTTCACAACAACAACAAAAACTCTTTGTTTATTCTTTAGAGCGTTATTTGAGGATTACACTTGGAAAGACTGGCTCTCCCAATACACCGTTAAAATGGGTTGTTTTTAAGATTTTTAGATTTCTGGTAATTACATTTGCAGCGAGTGATTAGCTTTAACAAAATGTGCTCTGTACACCCCAAACAGGTGTATGCTATAATTATAACGTGTATATATGAACGCTATGAATCATGACATGCACATATGAATCACAGCCACCAATCATAACGTGCACATGTGAATCAGCCTATTGAAGAAACGAGGGTATAATGTATAAAAATGAATACAGAAGAGTGTATTACTGAACTTGAGGGAGGTGTGAAAGAGTTGATGTTAGATACAGACTATATGAAAGATGACAAAATAGACCTGGAATGTAAACTGAGTGATATGGAGACTAATTGTGATGGCCTTGTGGAACAGGTGAGAGATCTGGAGGTTAAGAATGATAATCTTATGGAGCGATTGGGGCATTTAGAGGCCTTATTAGCAGACAGGCATCCAGTTACCGGTCTATTTAAACAGTGGAGAGCCCTCAGACCAGCCGACCGACTGTCTATGTAAAGAATGCGGCCGGGGATATAATGGATGCGGGGATTAAATCTTTCTGCAACGATCATATTGGAGTCAAGCAAAATACGGACCAGTGGAAGACCACGAGGAAGGGCTGCGTTGGAGGTTGGACTACTCCGCTATCATAGGGCAAAACTACTTTAGCAGCTATAGTAAGAAGCTGACTAAAAAAATTAGCAAGGGTGTTCGCTTTAGCGCGCCCTGCCTCAGGGGTCAGACTTTTGAGGAGGTTGCAATTGCGGTATAGGAGAAGGTGTACGACAGCAAGCAATATCTATATTCAAGGCGGTACCATGGCCTACTCTCCGGATGGGCTTTTGTGTGCTGCCGATCTGGCGGGCACAGGCTAGGGGTGGGGTGGATGCTGTCTGTCTGGGGCATCCTGAGGAGGTTGTGCTGCTCGAGATAAAGTACCCCTACACTCGGAGTCCTAGGAGGGTGATTCCGAACATGTACAAGCCTCAGTTTCTATTGGGGCTGCACCACTGTCCAATGGCGACCATCGGGTGTTTGTCGACTGCGTCATCAGGTTGTGCGCTTACGAGGACCTGGGGAGGGCTGAGGCGTATAACCAGGTGTATCATAAGGAATCGAAAGAAGTATAAGGAGACAGTGGCTTGGGGGTGAGCGTCGATTGAAGGCCTCGAAGACGGCGACTATGGCGCGAATGGGAGGTTTAATAGTTGCCTGGGCGTGGAACAGGAGAATCACGGTCCTTGGCTGGGAAGACCGAGTGGAACCATTGAGAGGCCGACGGGGGCTTTCTACTGTTGGAAGCTCTTTACGATGAGATTGATAACCACTCGTCCCAATCCCGACTTTATCAAGCAGAACAAAACAAGGTTGCCTTGTTTATAGATTTCCTCAACCGCTTGAAAAATGGAACCTACACAGGTAGACTTGGCCCTAAAATGTTTACGCTTGAAGACCTCTATGGATAGACCCTGGAGGTTGGTAGTATAGGTTATTGTGGTTCCCTTGCGACTCGTTGCTCCCTGCCCCCGCCCCCCGCGACTCATTGCTTCCCGAACTTAGTCTGTTGGAAATATGGTTGCTAGCTGGTTGGATAACTAGGGTGTAGGCGACTAGGGTTGGGTGGGTCACAAATGTCACCCCTGCGTCAAGAGCCCAATTACCTTACTGCTAATATATATATATATATATATATATAGATAGATATATATAGATAGAGATATATATAGAGAGAGATATAGATATATAGAGAGAGAGAGAGAGAGAGATAGAGATATAGATATAGATAGATATAGAGATATAGAGAGAGATATAGAGATATATATATATAGATATATATATATATATATATAGATATATATATATATATATATATATATATATATATATATATATATATATATATATATATATATATATATATATATATATATATATATATATATATATATATATATATATATATATGTATATATATATACATGAACACCCTTAGTGTGCTTTAATTGCAGTAGCACTGCTAACAGTCGCATTCCTTCACTACGATGTTAATGGCCAAATCTGCTAAAACAGCTTTAATAAGACTACCACTACAACTACTGCTGCTATTCTGTCAATTATTATGCACGCTGGATTTACCTTGTGATATTTTCTTCTTGTTTGAATGTGCCAGGTCCAGCCGAGATATTGCTGAGCTATTTTCTAAGACTCCTGACAATTTAGACATTGCCACTTGATCTGTTACCACATTCCGGGACATCGCGATCTTAAAAAACCCTTGCAGCTGTTCGGAAACGGGGATGACTATAGCACCTCCATACATCACAACCAGTATCAGTGAAACGACCGACATCATGACAAACAGTTGCATAAAGCGCCGACGACTCATGATGATAGTTCAATAATTCGTAATATCAATCTATTATCTTCTAAGGCTCGTCACCATTCCTCCAATTTACGGTGAAAGTCATATTCTGCAGAAATAAAAGCTGCTTGAATTAATCACGCAATAGTAGCATGTTCATTTGTGTCAACTGCCGAGCGAGGACTTGATGAGCTTGTAGGGGGAGTATTTAATTAGTGTACGCCTATCGTGGATAGCAATAACACGCGCTCTGCCAGCAATCGATTATTCAGATTGCTTATCCAATTAATATATACTCTCCAGTGCATTTCTGGCTGCTTTCGATATAAAAAGCGCACTCATTAATGGGTGTAGAGTTTGAGGACAGCTTGCTAAGGACTTGATGCGGGCACAGCGTGCTATTGACTTGATGCGGGTAGTTCTGGCAGATGACGTGATGTGGATAGACCTTTTCTGAAGACGTGATGAGGGCTGGGTTGGCTGATGATTAAATGAGGGCCGGGCTTGCTAAGTATTTGGGGCAGAGCTGGCTGATTACTAAGAAATGGGAACGGTGGTAGCATCAGAATGATCTATGTTAAAATCTTCTGCTCTTTTGCTCCTACCACTGTATTATTGTTTTAACCATTAATATATTGCCAAAGCGAAGCAGAACATCTGAGGGAAGCATTTTGTCAGCTGAACTCCTAACATGATGTCAACTATGTTGAATACAATTGTTAAGTTGTATCAATAACTGCACCTGATGCTAAAGCGCATCTGCATTTAACCAATATTGATTCATTGATCTGCACTCCCTAAGCATTGGTGAACATCTCGGAATAAAGATTGCACAAGCGTCATCAGGCTTTTGATTTTTGAGATAAAGGCCGGATGCGTCTTGGTGGTCACTGACGTCTTGTCGTTTTGAAACACGAATGCTTTATCGAACCCGTAATGTACAACTGCGCGTAATATGTACCGTTGACGCCATTGTTTCTGTCACTCCTTGTGGATTAACTGCATTTATACACCTCACCCCACCCATAGTGGGGTTGAGCTGCCCCGACGGGATATCGAGACAGTTGTTCGAGTTGGTTGGTATGGTAGCCTGATGGATTCCTGGTACGCGTCCGTGATTGCTGGAATCACTACAAGCAGCCCAATACCCTTTTATGGACATACTCGAGGCTGGTTTGATAAACACAGTGGCAAGATGATATATACATCATTATAATGGTAATCTGATGAACATATGACAACGAAACAGATCAACATTATGGCAAAGATAGTTATGTTGGGTTAATATTATAGCAACTAACAATTCACCTGACCTGAGAATGCACTCACAATACACTGGACCTAAATACATACTATCAATCTAATTGACTTAAGAACATACAGCCAAACCACCTGAACTAAGAACATGTTAAAAATTTTACTAATATCAGAACACACTCATTGACTTATGTATCTTGAGATCCTTTTATCCTTGCCGAATGCTTCTCATATACAATGGATTTTGGCGTATTATCTTCTGAACCACTTGGCAGCTCTGACGGTGTCACATAATCAGGTTGGAATAAGGTACGTACAGCAGATGCAGTGTCAATGAAACAACCAACACCATGAAAAACAACTGAAGCAGATGCCAAATCATGATGACGGAACGGAAACATGAAGTGTCCTCCGCGGACCTTGATCATTCGTCACAATCAGTCATAAATCAATTTTTATGGAAATCAAGAATGTTGAATTAAACCTGCGAATAGCAGCATGCTGTTTATTGTAAACCCTCTTAAAGGTGGGACGTCGCGCTGGAACGTCTGACATTTCAATGTACAACATTGGTAAATGTCATCCTAGTCCTAGTAACGTACAAAGACAATCTTTCCCGTTTGATTTCTTTGGATTTGGGATATAATAGCAAAATAAAATTCTTACAGCTGGCTTAAGCATTCTTAAGCTTCATCACCGAAAACTTTATTTTTCTCCTCATTCATCAATCTACAACATTGAATTAGATCGCAAAATGCTAACAATTGTTCATATATATATTTGTATGATTATATATATATAAATATATATATATATAAATATATCTATATATATATATATATATATATATATATATATGTATATATATACATACATATATATATTTATTTACATATATATATATATTAGTATTTATATATACATATAAATATATATATATATATATATATATATATATATATATATATAAATATATATATATATATATATCCAAATATATATATATTTAATCATGAATTCCCTATACTAGCATTATGATATATAATAGGAGATTGGCAGCACCCGCCGACGAAAACGCTAGGATTGCTAAGAAAAACCTTTCCCCCACTGCGCTATTCGTGCACAACTGCATCCCTATAAGCTACCCCCACCATCCCCCTCTACCATACCCCCCCCCCCCCCACCCAATAGCTGGCATAACGATTGTTTCTCATTTCGTTGCCGTTTCGACCTCAGAACATGTCATACATTGTTATTCGATAATTTGTCAATGCCCCTTTGCAGCTTTCCGCTGAAAACTAAAACAAATGTTTGCTAACTGGGAAAAATTTATGGCTCTTGCCTCTCATTGGCTGACGCCACTGGCAAATTTGATTGCAAATTCAGGCACTCAAACCTCAACGTGCATTTGGTGTTTAAATGATCATTTCGCAGTTTTAAGCAATCTATTTGACGTGGCTTACTGGTAAGTAAATATAACAATTTAGAGTCCCGTCAGCTTTCTTTGTTGCTTAGATTGTCCAACTAACCAGGAAATCTTGTCTGGTGATAAAAATCTATTTTACGGATTAATTAAACATAAAGATTTAACTTAATGAATAAGTCATACCGCTGGTGCGAGAATGTGGCGTTCATCCTTTATTTCTTGACAAGCTGATGACTTTATACGAAACTGGAGAAGGCAATAGCTTACCCATTGATGATTTATTCAGAATCGGCAATCGTTCAGTGCAAGTGCAAGAGTGCAAGAGTAAGACCAAATTATTTCATCTTCAATGAAAAAATAACTTTAACGCGTTAGACTTCAAGCTTTTCTGTTATATGAAGAACAACTTGCGTACACTGAATAAGCAGATTTTGTTTTTGATATATCACAGAAAGAAGAACCAATGGTAAGCTGTAATTTGGGGGAATACGAACCGTACATGTTGCGTGACAGTCATGTAGTTAAATGCATGCATAGATCATTATCTGAGGGTGCAACTTTACAAACTCACTGAACCCTTTGTTTCAGCTTGTTGGCCGAGCAGTCAAAGCATTATCCCCCACCTATCGCCAAAATTCCGCTACCGTATATGTGCTCCTTGATGTAACCAACCGCCACAAAAGTCTACCAAAGTAAAGTTGAATCCAACATTGCAGTACACATATAGTCCATAGCAATTCAGTTAGTCATATGAAGTATCGTTCTAGTAATTATTGTGTAGGGTAGTTTTGAACTGAAATCAATGTCATTTTCTGCCTTTTAGATACATACACAGGCACCCCACCCACCCCTACCACTAACTACGCAGCATACTTCATGAGACGAAAAAGGTGTTGTTGTTACTCTCCTTTTCACTGTGTTAAACTGTGACAGTATCAATATCCGTAACTATAGGCAGTGAAGGTGACAAGGTATGCGAATGTGCATGTTGGCCGGGAGAAACACATGTGATGAATAGACACAATTGCAGTTCTATGATCTACTAGCTCACCTATCGCATACGATTCGGTATGAGCTGGTTTAGTAGAAACACGGACTATCATGTGGCTACATATGGCTGCCGTAATCACTGCATACCGATGGCTGTTATATAATACAGTCACACAAGTTGTTCTATAACCGATGATAATGACTGAGGCATGTGCTGACCGGTAACACCTTCTCGGCGCCAGGCAATTGTTTTTAAGTACTCGGCTGACGAGGCAATTAATCAGCGAGATATCGTAATGAATTTCAGTGGTGCGAATGGGGAACTCCATTGCATGCAAACACATATTTTAATACCGCTGTGGCTCGATAATGAATCCATTAATATGTATTTAACATATGTCTATGTTATTTCTTCCTATGGGCTGACGGTTGATGTTGACTGCATTCTGATTTTACGAGTGAACACCGTAATTGAATTATTGCATCGGCGACTTTTATCCTATTGGGTTCAATATCCTGGTTGTGAATTACTTGCTGTCAGCTCTGTAATGAATCGGAGCTAAACTTATTATGCCCTCTATCACCCGGAATTTAATCATTCGGTGTCTCTTAAGCCATATGGCAAGAGGTAAAGTACATTATACAGTTGCTGCTAGTCATACGGTGGATAAAACATTTCAGGCATGCATATTCTGTTGTATGGTCTGGAAGCTTAAAATGGAAAATCGTTCTTTAAAAGCTGCATAAACCAAATAAAGAGGCTAAATTGGGCAGAAGTGATGGGGACGTTGATAAGTGATAGATTATAGCTGAACCATCAGTCTTCACAAGTTGTAAGACATAAACGGAAATATTAAGGAGGAGCCTCATTGCAGTATTGAACAAAAGAGGGGTCACAGTGTTCTACGCTACGCCATATATTTAGTTACAAAGTATAAACGGCAACTAAAGACGCGCTACGGATGTACAATTAGGTACACTTCATACTTTTATATGATTGCGCTAAGAAATAAAACCTGTATTAACTGATGATATCGCCGACATTGGTCATTGCCATATGTGAGAGAACAACATGTAGTTCAAGAGACATAACAGCACTTACCCACAAAATCTAATTCATCACAACAAAATAGATGCCACACAAATTGGCCTGTTTTCACCATTTGCACACTTAATAGGTGGACATATGGCAAGCCATACTTTGCCTCACATTTGAACAACGCGCGGGGCCCAAACGTGACTAACGAGTTAACAACGCTGTATTGTTGTGACATGCTCCAAAATTAAGCCAAACTGGTGCATTATTATTTGATATCGCGACACATTGCACCGTTTGGCAATGTTTTGCATAAATACAGCAATAGATATATATGAGTGAGAGTAGACTCAGTGATCAAAGGGAGAAAGTTTCCATCATGATGGTCTGGGGTTTTTAAAATGCACCTAATAACAGCTAGCGTGCATTAATATATGTTGACTCTTTGCTTAGGATGGACATACGACAACTATAATATGAGACTTACTGATGACTAGTAGTCATCTTCCCGTTTGCTTATTAGTTTAGAACTGGTGTAACCAGAATATAGTTTGTCATGATAATGATCAGTGCAATAAATCAGAAGAGAAGAAAGAAACTCATGACAAAGGTCGTCCCCTTTACGACTGAATGATAATTGTAATATTGGGGTTGAACACCTCTTTAATTAACGAAGTGATGTTGCGACGATGATATATGAGGATGATTGCGATGCTTCGACAGCTCCTCTTAAAGGGCAGCTTCCACATGGCTCGAACCCGTGGCCTACACTGGCTTGCGAATCCCACGCCGCTAGTTGAGCAACCGAGTCGGGTTCATCCCCTTTCAGAGATTGAACCGTGATTGAAAGTGACCATCCGAGTCACAGAGATGCAGTTTTCATCCCTTGGTAAGGAGCCCACATGCTGTGGATCGAATGGCGACGCAGTACAAACCTACGCCAGGGGAACTGCGTCTCTATTGAAATTCTCTATGCCTCATCTCCTTCATATAATACAACTATAGAACAGCCAAAAGGTAAAATGATAGTTGTCTGTGCAAAGAACCATTTCGACTCTTGTTTTCACCGCCAAAATGACCTCTACAGATATTGCTACAGCGCAACTAGACCGATTGAGTCAATGCATTACTAATCGCGGCACTGACGGCTTCCGAAAATGGTATACGGACGCGTTCTACCTACGTATTATTTGCTTAGAATGTTTGGCAACTGATCGGTCATTGCTTGGCAAAAATGACCAATGAGGTCATATTTAAAGCGCTATAAAACTATCTGTACGTCTCAGAGAGCCGTCATACAATGATCCTACAATTGCACTCCAAAGCTGGTAAACTGTTGGATTATGAGGCCGGATTATGAGGCTCGGCATTTATACCAAGATCTTTTGTTGGTCTTTATCACAGTGGTCACTATAATACTGCAAAATGGCCTGAATTGTATTGGGTAATACTACAACATACTTTCTGAAAACGTCACAACTAAGCCTCGATTTGTAAAACATGTCGAATATTCTATTACGGCGTCCGCCAGAAAAGATCCATATGTCGTCATAGTAGCTCGCATATCTAACTGCAATAAACTGCGTAGGGAATACATTTGCGGATTTGTAACAACATAGTATGCTAAATTACAGACCTTATGATGTATCATGGAATCTAGCGATTTGCCAACATTGTCGTCATGCTTACAAAATTGTTATGCTCTGTCCGTCGCTGGCAAATCAGCCACATAGTCGTATTATCATTAATGTGCCTATAGCGTTTATATTTAGAAAAGTAGTCTAACAGCATGCCTTTTCATCAGAGCGGAATGCAATTCGCCTGTGCTATTGTCTGGTAAATATGTCCCTGGATGCCATCACCGTCGTAACACGAGGATCACAGACAAAGAATAACACTTGATGTCCATCTGTCAAAGTTACGGTTATATACTTCAGCTCAGAGGATCTATAATCAATACCCTCATGCTCAAAAAGCGATCGCTTGTTGGCATATGTATCCTGATCATTATTGTCTACACAATACGTCATGGTTATCGAATTATTTTCCCATTTATCGCTAAGCTAACTACAATGAATGCTGCGATGTTCAATATGCTGTGATATAATCTAGGCCTGAGTCGACCTTCAGACCTTGCTAACCCTCTCGCGACAAGCAATATATTCAACATAAATCTGGAATTGTTATTTTTTTTAAACGCAGCGTCTTGAACACTCTGCCAAAGGCATATATATATATATATATATAGAGAGAGAGAGATAGAGAGAGAGAGATAGAGAGAGAGAGAGAGAGAGAGAGAGAGATAGAGAGAGAGAGAGAGAGAGAGAGAGAGAGAGAGAGAGAGAGAGAGAGAGAGAGAGAGAGATATATAGAGAGAGAGATCTAGAGATAGAGAGAGAAGAGAGAGAGATATCTATAGAGAGATAGAGATAGATATATATATAGATATATATATATATCTATATATATATATATATATATATATATATATATATATATATATATATATATCTATATATATATATATATCTATATCTATATATATATATATATATATATATATATATATATAAATATAATGTTCATAGCCCTGATTGACAAACAAGTGAATATGCAGCCGTATCGCTTTACCTTCTGCCTCTCTTGACATTGAATGGGCCGATGTGTTCTACATGTTTAACCCCAGTGTTGCCGATGCGGATGTGACAATACTTGATAATGAGTCATGGTAGGTTTGGTGTATGAGGCAGGATAAGTTGGGGCTATGGGTCATGGGATAATTCGGACAGGGTACGCTTGCCCCCTACTCATAGTAATCTTGCATCGGACTTTACAGGCCTCAACTTACTCATCTTATTTGTCCAGTAGCTAATGGTTTTCGTTGTAGCATTTGTTTAAATCGTAGTAGCTACTGATTTCATCAACTTGAACCGCGAGGAGTAGTAATTTAAGAGGGTATTAGTCAGGTCTAGTTCAATCCTCGCATACTTTACGATAGGAGTCTGTTCCAATTGAGCAGTCTGCTCTAGCTCAGCACACATGAATGCAGGTTGGCTCGGCAAGTGTATCGCATCCACCTGGTCCTTTTGTCAACCATTTATTACAAATCAAGACCTCCGCAATCAATCCATGGGATGCATCATCTCCAGGCTTTTGAGATGTCTTAACGTGTCTCTATGGTATGGGTTTGGTGTATATCTAATATCGTTGCTACCCTGTTGGCAATATATGTCTGGAATCGATTCCCGTCAATTTGCCAAAAAACAAAGAACAAAAATGCTCTCTGTTCAAAAGACAGAATCTTCAAGTGCAAACTCTACATCTTGGCAAATGCGCTTGTCCAATTTGATGGCTTCGTAGAGCCCTACGACGGTGCAAAACGTGCCTTAGCCATTGCAATGTTGACATGAATTTAACCGACCAAACGAAGAGACCGCTCCGTAAGCATTTTCAGATTCATCAGAAAAATGGTGTAGTAGGGCTGACCTTACAGTCTCTCCTGCTGGTAATAATCATCCCTCTCTTAGTCATAGGCGTGTTCTCAATTCGAACATTGACCCCAAACTAATCAGGTTCAATATGCCATAACATTCCAGGTGATCGTTCGTTAGAAGAAGCTGACATCTAGCGTAATAAAGGCCTTCCTTTAATCTACCTTTTATATAGTCTCCAACAACACCGAATAATTTGAAATCCATTTAGTAAGGTGAAAACCTATATGGGCAAGTAATTAATTGAGTTGTCTTGCAAGTGTTTTAGCAACATCTAAATAGTCCGTAGACTACAGACAACCGTCAGCATTATCATACTTCAGTATGGTATTGAGCATCATCTCTGGGAATATCTTGTTGTGGTCATGTACTACCGTTCTGAGGGCAATGTTTGCGCAACTTGGACTCCATATGACTAGTTATCGTCTCTATCAAGGCGCTTTCCTACCAAGTCAAGCAACCGTTCAGCAACCACATGGTGTAGGTTTTCTGGCTATGAATGGTATATCCATCGTATAGTGTCCATACACTACCGGTTTTGATTCATCCCGTATCTGCAAAGTGATCACTGATTGACATCGTGGGTTTTTCAGAGTTTGCATCCTCGAGTGCTCAATGATTATTTAAGTGATACGTGCATGTATGAAGTGATTCGATCTGATGTTTGGATCAAATAGGTCGGCAGGACTATTGTTTACCCACCCTAATGGCGTGAGAATCGAGAAAGGTTCCTCAGATCCGCCATTTTTCACTTCATCAGGTAGTAGACGATCTGAGCAATAATGTCCATTCTATCGGTGTACCTGGTTTTGACGAAGTTGCCAGTGTTCAAGATCGACTTGGCTGCTTAGGCGTGAAAGGTCTTATTCTTAAACCAATAAATTTGTGATGGTGGAGTCTATTTATACTCTTGCCTGCGCAGTGGTTGTGAGTTCCATGCCTTTGCCCCAATACCTTTGCACAGAGCCTCTGTACAATATGTGGCATTTGTCCCAGGTACAGATAGCTACATAGCAATTAGAGCGGGTAGAGCTAGCTAATGAACAAATGTGGATAGAGCTTGCTGATGAATCGATGCTAGCTAATAACTCAATGCAGGTAGCGTTAGCTGATGACATAATGTGGCCAGAGCATACTGATGATTTGATGTGAGCAGGGCTGGTTGGTGATGTATATAGGTAAAGCTTGCTGATGACGTGATGTGGTCGCAGCTGGCTGATTGTATAATGAGGCCTGGGTTGGCTGAATACTAGGATGGCTAGGATGGCTGACAATATAATTGGTGCAGGGCTGGCTGAACACTTAGAAATGCAGCATCAGAATGATTTATGATTCAATCTTCTGCTCTGTTTTTTCTTCTTACTGCATCGTGGTTTTAACCATTATTATAATGCTGAGCAGAACATCTGAGGGTACCATATTGTCAGCTGCTCCCCTTACCTGGTGTACACTATGCTGAATACAATTGTTAAATTGTAGTAATAACTGCACCTCCTTTGCTGGTGGTGCACTTGCATCATCGGTATGTGATTCAACCATGCCGAATTCGGAGTACCAACACTGATCGCCAACGATTCTCAAGCGCTTCTGTATCGAGTCGTATTGATTCATTGATCTGCACAATCTAAGACTTGGTGAACACGTCTGAATAAAGGTAGTAAATGCGTTATCAGCCTGCATTCCTTTCGACATTGGCCACATTTCCTGATGCTTGATGGTGGTTACTAGACGACGTTTTGTCACTTTGAAATTTGAATGTTTTATCAGACCCGTATGGTGACACTAAGCGTTCTATGTACCTTTGTCGGCATTTTTCTGTCACTCCCATGTGCTTGCCTTCATGTCGTCAGATCGAACAGTTCTCAACACGGGCCTAGTGATGGACCTTTCTAGAAACAATATGCTGATATGTCTTGGAGATTCTGTGAGGGGTGCAAATCACCCTATGAATATTCAAACACAAGAACAAGTACTAGCACGAGTGCAAACACCAATGTGTGAAGTCTTGTGAATTAACTGCATCCATACACCTTCCCACATAGCGGGGCTGAGCTACCCCGTATGGATTTTGACTTAGTTGTTTGATAAACATAGTGAAGCAATGCACTGTCGTGCTAATGGGGTTATATGAGTTGAATCAGTTATGATTAATCCTAATCATAGATATACTAGTTCAAAAAAGGAAATTTAACAGCTGATCTTAAGAATAAATAGCAACGATGCATACAGTCAACTGTTATACCATTCACTGGCTTATATTATCGCATCATCCATGTAAAAATGGAAAATGTAACAAAATGAGCCGTGACAAAGCGACAGAATCTTCATACAGCTTAAGCCCAGACGGATTGGAATTAAATTAAGCATCTCTGGGAAATTTATTCGCTTGGCCGTCTGCCGCGTTTTAACTTTTCGTTGATAATATTAAGCACATTGCGGGGTAATACAATATTATCAGTTTCAATGGAGCCGAACGGAAAGACAGTGCAGAATACCTTGCGTATCACCGATGATTGTTGGTGATAATACCGTGGGAGAAAATACCGTTGTTCTAGTGTCATTTTTCCTCATTTGGTTTGTCACCCGCAGGTATTAGATTGACATTAAGTTTTATCATGCTATAACTGATAGTAGGATGTGAGGGACCTACGACGATTAGCCATACAACTTTCACACAACTTTGGCAGATCGAACAGACAGGCAACATATGCTTGGAGCCTAATCTGCATATCATGCAAAGTTGCGCTCCCTCATCACACACATACTGAAGAAACACTATAAATTGGTGACTCGATGAGGTGACAAATAGGCTAAGCATATTCGCATATAGCTGTAACAGCAGTATATCACATGAGCTAGCATCATCACTGCAATAAAAAAAAATAGCGACTCGGTGCTCGCGCTGACTGGCAGTGGCGACTCATCAACGCCAACTAATTACAACAATCAAGCGAGGTAATGTAAATCTGGTTAAAAGATTGTCCTGCCGAAAATGCATATATATATATATATATATATATATATATATATATATATATATATATATATATATATATATATAGATATATATATATAGATATATATATATATATATATATATATATATATATATATATATATATATATATATATATATATATATATATATATATATATATATATATATATATATATATATATATATATCTATATATATATATATATATATATATATATATATATATATGTATATATCAACCACAGTCCAACCACAAATAAAACGGGATCATCAGGATACATTTGGAGATCAACTACAAGCTCACTAAAACTACAGCCATCGCTACAATCATTTATTTCGAAGCTCAATTTATCTATGTAAGCATTGAACACATAGGTTGACAATATGCCCCCCTTTCTTATCCCATTAGGCACATCAAATCAGCAAGACATAGTTCTGGCTCATATAACTCACACATCTGATTTGAGTACCATGCACACATTATCTAGGTTTAAGTAGCTATACATACTATGGAAACATATAGGGCTTTCAATGAACTTAAGAAACATGAATTTTTGATTTTACGGAAATTTTAACATGCAACAGCCATCAACACAAACAAGAGCAAAAATTTCATGCGTGGGAAAATTTCAATGTTTTACGATTTTGTCTTTCCTTGTGGTCCCTTAATTTACGGTTTGCCTCTCTAAGGGAATGATGCAACCTGATATTTACCATAATACATATAACAGCAACATCACATTTGCATGATTTACAATAGAGTTGATCTAATGGGACTTCTTTAGCAATAATAGTTACAAGCCTGGCTTTTACTTGCTTACAGTATAATACAGTGTCAATAATTTTGCCGTAGTGTTCCTCAAGCCTGCACAGTGTTTTGCTAGGTACAATGAGCCCCTCTTTTGCACTTTGGTAATTCTTTTGATGAATCAAATCATATGCAGGGTCATGTACATAATTGACTATAGAAAACTTGTTTCTGCATGTTTCACACAACTTTTCTCCTAATTTCCTGGCAATATAGCCAGAAACATATGCCAAAACATTCACTTCCTGTTTGGAAAGTCCATCCTCACATTCATATGTATGAGGGGGCACAGGCATAACATCATTTAATGCCTGAATTTGGGATGGCAGATTGGGGGTTTCAATTGGTGATATGACAGGTGCTTGGAATGTTGCATCTGCTGGGGCTGGCTGTGACACATACAACTCAGCTGTAATGTGGTTAATTCTTTGTAACTGTGTCACATTAAGATAAGGGTGCATGAATGTTTATATAGAAACTTACTGATGTTGCCTTGACCAAACACAAACCTTTAACAACTTGAATATACATAAACATTTTCTGATCCAATAGAATTTTTGAATAAAATCACAAACCTTGTGAAGGGAGAGTAAGAAGTCATCAACATCCTAAATGCAGTTGGTCATTTTTCCAGGAGCCATCACCGAATCAACCATCACCTGTAACATGTAACATATACATTATTGTAATGGATTTCCAGTATCTTTTTAATGTTTATTTATTAAAATTTCCTATCAAATATAAAACCTGATGCGTCATACCTGACGAAATGCTGCACGGAATTGCCCTGAGTCAGGATTGTCCCTAGCACCACCTTTAAGACGAATTATGGCAAAGATATTTTCCAGACAATCTTGGTTGAGCTGAGAAGTCAAGAGGAATTTGATGTCATCCTGTTCAGCCTTTAAACAGTCCCACAGCTGTAATAGGGCACTGATAGACATTTTCCATCCATCAAGGCACAATGGTTGTCGTTTTCCTACAATACAGAAATGACAATCAATGTTTGTTTTAAAACCTTAAACAAATTTGTTTAATGTTTTGTTACAAAATACTCTGCACACAGATAACACACTACCTTTGGTCTTAACTCCATCAAGCCATTGACAAGTACTGGTGAGAAATTCTTTGCGCCCTGAGGAGTCGGTGAAAGCGTGCCTCATTTTGGATGGACTTGATACACCACGACTATTGAAGGCATTGAATAACTGGTCAAATGTCTCAAGAAACTGGGCAGTATGATGGGCCTTGGCATCAATTACCCCCAGTTGGCCATTGCTGCCATTCCTGAAGCTACTGTGTGACTTAAAACTTGTGAAGCCAAATTTACCCGAAGCGAAGCGAATGGGGCAAGGCGATATGCTTATGTGTAAGCTTAGGGGCTAAGCGAACTAACTTACTGGCATCATGATTGTAAAACTCTTCAATGTGAGACCAGAGAACATCATGCCCTTCAACTGTGACGCCATGCTTCTTCAAATTGTTCCTGGTGCTCTTAAGTAGGTGAGGAGGATCGAAAAATGCAAAAAACCTTTCTTTCAGCCATAATGAAATATGGATTTGCAATGGTAACATTGAGTTCTTTTGTTATCAGATTGACATTGTTTGAACCCTGATCCCCAACAAAAGCTACCACATGGAATCCTATTGCATCTAGCCTGCTTATAGCATCCATTAAAAGGGGCTTCATTTGGGGGCCAGTCATTGGACCACTACTTAAAAAGTAGCCAACAGGTTTCTTCCATTGATGGAGTAAACCCCTTGCAAAAAAGACTAGAGCATGGTTTGCCAACTGATTTTGATTATGGAAGGCAAACCCCTCTACCACATCATGCCCGCCATCATATGACAAACCTTCCTTAATGGACATTTCATCGAATGCCAAGCAAACGTATTTGGACTTTTCTGGAAGATTTTTCAATTTCATTGCCAAAGCTGTGAGAATATCACAGTTAAAGCCTTCAACCACATTAATATTCTTCATGGCACGTTTCAGTGTTTATACCGATGGCATGCAAAAAACACGCCTCAAGAGCCTCTAAGTCCTAGGGCTTGAATGGAGAACGGATAGGGCCAATCCTTTGTCTTTCAATGACCACCTTTTGCATGTTGCCTTTTTTTTGACATTTGCAATTAAGGCAACACAAACAGCAGCTGATTTTCTGGAGACAACAAAAAGAAATATTCATAATGCAAATTTCATCATCACAAATCACATAAACTTGGGACTCTTTAAAATGTTGAGATGACAATATTGTAAAACTTTACAACCTGTGATATATTGACTAAGAATGATCTTGAGTCCGCCAGTTTCTTTTTCTCTACTGTTCGGGCAGGCAGTCTCCGCCTCTTGGCATTACCTCGCATGGAGGATATCTTCAATTTCAGCCTTCTCACCTTAGTACAAAAATAATTACATGATTTCCTTCTGAAGATACAGAAAATTTTGCAATTTGTTCCACACAATAAACAAAACCTTTTCCTAAACATGTTTGGAAAGATGAGCGCTGTCACTGTATGTAATACCTTCATCTTTAATGCATGAATCTTCATCTTTAATTTCTTTTTAATATCTGTTTTTTCCATGCCTTAGTTGTCTCTTCTTGTGTGTCAAGTTCAGATGCAGAGAGTGAGCATTCTGCAAGGGTGTGAGTTTGTCAATGATTTAATCTGGTAATATTTGAATTTTTAATAGTTTTTTAAATGATGAAGCAAAACATATTTTGCAGAAGATCCAGAAGTAAAAACAATATTTTTTGCAGGAGCAGTTGTTTTACAAATGAGTACAATAATGTAGCTAAGCTGCTTTGAACCACAATGTTAATTTTTACAAGGAAAAATAATTTTCACAAACAGTCATTGCGTTACCTTTACGGATCATTTTGTTTGTTTTTGTGTGATCACATCTTGGAGCTGGCGATGGGCGTTTTCCTATAGTACTTTTTGGTGGGTTGGGTACGTCGAATATCGATGGTATTGCCTTCTTGATGAGCGACTTCTTAAGGCTGTTCATAAATTGGTTTCTCTCAAAATGCTCCGAACATAGCACACAATTCTGGCCTGGGGATTTTCCTATCAGATCCTGACGTCTAGTGTTTTGCACCCATTTCAAGCATCTGAAATGAGATTAGAAGCAGCATGGACTTTTACCTATGATACACAAATTTTGAAAATTTTATTATTAAATAAAATGCCCTGAATATATAATCATCATACTAGTTATTATTCCAACAAAATAATCTATATCTTACCGATTACAAATTATAGACTTCCATGAAATATCTTATATAAATTTATGAATATCTAAAATAATTACTTCACTTGTTCTAAAATGTTTTAACCATTTGTTTTAATAAAACAATATCAGAGGAATAAATCAATTGCATGCTGAGATTGGAAGGTATTTATCCAAAAGCAATGTGTTATTGGCAGTGAGGTGAAATAAGAATAAAACACATCTCATCCTGCAAAAGCACACAGTCATGGATATGAGATCATGGAAACAAATTTTTCACCATAAGTTTCTTCTGTGACATAACACTGACATAAAACTTGATTATGTTAACACATTCAAAATGAATATTTTCCATATAATGTTATATCATTTAATAATATTTATTGCTTAACAATTGGGATATCTATTGTTGATCTGGCTCCAGAAGAACCAACACGGCACCATCCTTAAAGTTTCTAGGGTGTCACTCATCTGGAATGCAAAGTAAGAGTATTGTTTTTTATGGAATGAAAAAAAAGCACATTGGTTAAGGCTGGGACCATACAACTGCTGGTATAGGTGACAAAGATCATCATAAACACTGGCTTCCATCCATCTTCAAAATACCTTATTCTAAACACAACCTTATGTTACTGTTAGACAAATAGTACCTCAAGATAGATAAACATATGGGTCAAGCCTCAAGGCAAATAAACCTGCAACATATATAATAATCATGAATAAATAAACGTAAACTATTGGTCACCAGGCAGATTCGTTCCAGCTAAGTTTAATTATGAGAATCTGGCGATAAACCCGTTTTCATGTAGATAAGGCATTCAACCAATAGTCATTACAAAGAAAAAAGCACAATAGGGTCTTCATGGCCATCTAATAAACGGGTAATAATTGCTTAAATATATGGCAAATACTGCGTGATTACCGATTTAATCGCACAGGGTATATCTTCCCATTGCCGACTTTCTTAAAACCCACTTAATCTGTAATGTTTATATTAGTTACCAGCAAAACAGCTTCGTTTATCGCCCACAGTAATTTTACTTGGAAATCATGTAGTGTATTCAACTTTCAGACGTACCTTTCCTCATCTTTAGGGAAGCGAAAGAAGCTTATATCCCTTCGATTCTTTCTACAATTTGAACAGTTTATTGCAGCACAAAAGTGCCCATTTGTTTTTGACTGCCAGAGAGACATATTCGCAAGTTGGTTTGTTGCCGCGAGTTGAGTAGCTTCCACAAAGGTAGGGGGCGCTGACTACTCGGTAGCACGAAATTTGCCGGGCGAATCGCTGAGTGGGGTATCTTATTATAACAAGATCTTTGGTTATACACAGCATGTTTCAAAAACGACATAAGTCACGTGCAGCAGCGGGATGTCAACAATCCGAAACGACATATGTCGCGTACAGCAGGCTAAGGGTTAAATAAATGATTTAGTCAAATCCATTAAAAAATCTAAATGTGTGAGTATATCAAGAAAAATTAGCAATAGGCAATATTTAAACTTTTTCTCTTGGGTGCATTCCTTAGTCGGTTGGTTAGTAAGACATTAACAGCAGCCTCGGTGAAACCATGACTCATCACTATCTGCACAGTACACAGAGGACAATTTCATACATCGTACAACTGACTTCCATTCCTTATTTTGCATCATTGAATCCAAATACTATCATGCATTTCCAAGTAATTAGCTAATGGTGAACCGACCAACAATTGGTTTGCAGAGTGCAATTTTCTCACAGCTGGCTTTGTCACCTCTTGACCCTTTCATGTTAAGCTTGCACTAAAGGGAATTAGTGATAAATCTGCAAGCAATATGTCTGAATGAAAAAAAAATTGGTGCATAAAAATGTCTTAAACATTGCCAATGCGGACAAAATGCATATGTGAAAGTTGTTTGGATCATTTATGTACATATCATATACATCTACAGAGTGAGCGAGTATCTCACTTGCTTGTCAAATTGTTCACCATGTCCCGGACACTGCTACAACCAATTTTCATACACTTATGAAACTGGCACAAAAATATGACATTTACCGAATGTGTTTGAACCAACAATTTGAATTGGCCAGTTAATTCAGAGTATCTTTTGCAAGTATATAAATGATTTTTTATGCAAAAATAAACAAGTCAGAATCACCGAGTAATAGCAAAGTAAATTACCACAAAACCACAAGGAATAATTCAAAGCATGCTAGTTGAATTGGGTGTAACAGTCATTCTAGGCAATACAGTATATGATAATATGGAGGTATTTTTGTGGAAAATATTTCATTGCTGTTTATTAGATCTGACACCCACTATTCCTTAACAAATCTGCAATTTTACATACCCACTAATTCTTTCTCTGGTTTTCCATCAACTGCTCATTGAAATGTTAAAGTTCCTCAGTGCTGTTCATCTGCAAAGCTTCAGGAAGCTGTTTGCCACTATCGGCCAGCTCTTTCCTCTCCTGCCTGTTCAGTATATCCCTGATTTGAGATGTAGGCAGCGCTTCTGACAACCTGTGCGCACACAAATTATACAGTGTTCAATAACTGTGCTGCTGACTACAAACTTGTAAATAATACCAAAAAATATACTTTTTTACTTCCTCAATAGCAGCATTAAAATAAAGTAAATATTTAGAGAGTAAAATATTCACAAATGTGCACTTATGTTAAGGGAAAATCATCATTGCTCCGACAAATGCCAGAATGAGTGACAGAGGGGCCATGACTGTGGGACTGAGTGACAGATGAGCGATGACGACTGTGCGAAATGGATTGACAGGTAAACGATGACTGTGAGATGGACTGACAGATGAACGACGACTGTAAGATGTAGGGACAGATGAACGATGTCGTGTGTATAAGATGGTTGTGGTGTAATAAGGAGCAAGCCTCCCAACACACACGAGGCGTGCCCACAGCCATTCTGCTGCAACGGCTGGCACTTTGTTAAGAGCGATAACAGAGGTTTTAAGCACCAATGAGCATAACATTATAAACTATGAACAAATTATATACGGCCAGCAGTTTTTGCACAACCACTTGAGTAAACTTATTTTCATTACAAGAATAGCATTTAAATACGACTCACTTGTAAACTTACAAACTGTCAAAAATATAACAAATGAATTCTCAACTTTCCACAATTGCAGCAAATCGAGCCAATCGAGTGTTACGAAAAAAAATTAGTTTCGTACTTGCTTAATTGCTCTATATCAAATCCTTCTAGTTCAGTATGACACATTAAATCTCGTTTTCAATGATAATAATTTATGCCGTCTGCCATGTATTTTTTTGATATTGATCATAATTATGCAAAATAAACTGGTACGAAACTGAAGCGAGAAAAGCACTTTCTCAAGAACTCGATGAGGCATATGAATGCGCTCCCACTAGCAGGTCAGGGGTTCGAGCCTCGCCTACGTCTGGAGAGTATCTCTCCTGAATTTCGACTCATTATTCCAGGAGACCCCAGTCACATTAGTAACCAATCAGTTGAAAGCCACAAACCATCATCATCCTCAGAGCTCATCAATCGATAGCACCAAAAGTAATGAAACCCACTATATCTTGTCATACCTAGATGATGCCTAGCTGGGGCTATCAGGTTAACATATGCCTATATTTCTGGTATAAACTGCAAGAAAGAATATATAAATAATAATTTACAAATGGGTCCTAAAATACTCTATTCCACGTGATTAATACTCGTTAAATCAACGTTGATATCAAGCGAAAGTTCGTGGATCCACCACTTAACCAAAAATACACATGATTTCCACGTGGATTCCCCATGTTGTGCCCACTGGGTATCTATATACACGTGGATCCCCATGTTGTGCCCACTGGGTATCTATATACACATATGTAGAGAGATAGAGATAGAGAGAGAGAGAGAGAGAGAGAGAGAGAGAGAGAGAGAGAGAGAGAGAGAGAGAGAGAGAGAGAGATCTCTATATAGAGAGAGAGAGAGAGAGAGAGAGAGATAAGAGAGAGAGAGATAGAGAGAGAGAGAGAGAGAGAGAGAGAGAGAGATCTCTATAGAGAGAGAGATAGAGAGAGAGAGAAGAGAGAGATAGAGACTCTCTATCTATATATATAGAGAGATGTTAAAGATACATATATTTGTCCCTTAGGAGGATGCCTGTCTCTATAGAGATATAGATTTATCTAGCTCTCTCTCTCTCTCTTTCTCTCTCTCTGTCTCTCTCTCTGTCTCTCTCTGTCTCTCTCTCTCCCTCTCTCTCTCTCCCTCTCTATCTTTAGAGATCTCTCTCTCTCCTCTCTCTGCCTGTATCTACCTGTATAAATATATGTCTCTATCTGTCTCTCTCTCCTTCTGCCTATATCTTTCCTCCTATCTAAGTCTCTCTCTATATTTATAAAGCTCTCTAGAGATCTCCCTATCTCTCTCTTTGTTTCTACATATATCTATATAAATACCTATCTCTTCCCCCATATCTATATATATATATATATATATCCGTATATATGTAAATATGTGTATGTTTATATATATAGATATATGTGTATACATATATATATATATATATATATACAAATACATATATTCATATATATTTTAGAATATATATATAAATGTATTTATATATATATAAATTTATATATATATATATATTCATATATATATGTATATATAAATATATCGAAATATATATTTATACATAGAAATATGTATATATATATATAAATATATATATAGACATATATAGAAATATATCCTCATAATTATAGATACATCTATATATATATGTATATATATAAATGTATATATAAATATGCATACAAATATATACATTATGCATAAATATATACATGCATGTGAACATATACATGTATTTACATGATATGTATATGTATATATATCCATATATGAGTGAATATATTTATATATTGGTAAGTTGTTTAATATCATAAGCTACAGAACTACTATGCATATTGGATCACACGAACCATGCTCGTAGATGGGGTCCATGTAAATGCGATTACCCATCTCACCGTGCGTCTGACATATTCATATGATCGATTTTCCAACTTTTAGAAACCTTCTAACGTACAAATGATACACCGATTCAAGATCATTATGCCAAAATAAAATTCACTATTCGATGCCTACCCGTTCTGGCATATAGTATTCCGTACGATTGCAACTGCTATTTAGACTCTTTCCTTCTCTCGGTAAATGCTTGTAATATACTCTTAATCCTCCAGCCAAATAGGCCGACCACTACAATAAGTACCCACTGTTATGATGGTATGGTTACACCCTACCAGAATTGCCATATCATAAAATGTCTTTGGGAACTCTAGGACCATATCAGTGATGAATACAACTTGTGATGGAGCCTTGAAGTGCTCTGTGGGCCATACCTTGTCATCACTGGCGATGATATAGAGTCTATATTTGGAAGACTGGAGTTTATCTTCCATGTAAGCTACTGCATGCTGAAGGTAAGTTTCATCAGCCACCGTGTAACCATTTTGTGAACTCCGAGTCATATCCCTGCGACGAATGTGAACCGCAATATAGGTCACCGCGGTTGTATTTACCCCATGGCCAAACGCATTACGAGCATGCTTGATAAGAAAATGTTTCCTAGAGGTCGTTTGATTGGCGTGAAAGTTAAATTCCCACCCGATTCTGAAACCTGCAATGCGAAGTAGCGTGTGCAGGTCTCCACCTGCTTATGCTTATAGACATTGCAGCTGGTCTTATCGTACCATGTGAGATACCTGAATTCGCCAATCAGCGTTGCAGGTCGAAATGCAACCAAAGACATGCAAGACCGGTATAGCGCTACGCCAATATCAGTAATAAATTTTAAAAATATGGGATGTGGTCAATTATTATTAATTTATAATTAAATTACGAAACGATTATAGGAAGAACATTCTGGGATGAATTGGAGTATAATGGATTGATTCAGGCCAACACAAAGTCATTAACTCTTAATATACGATTCCCCTAACTTAGCTATAAAATTTTTAGATGTTACATGTTTTGAATCATATTCAGAAGCTCGTTGCTTCGGTTCTTGGACGGGATGACGTTAGCCTAGTGAAGTTGCAGTCATGCGTACATTTTTAAAAAGAATCATTGATCCAAACCCCTTCGACTTTTCAGGGCGGTTCGCCGCAGAAGCACTTTTATCAGCTGACATTTATTTACTCTTCTTGCTCGAGTACGTTCAAATAAAGCAGGTAGTTGGTAGTGGGATGGTCTCTTCCTCAATCTGCACTAGCAGAGGGTCAACTGAGGTTGACTCATCAATGGCTTTTGTTCTTTAGTTTGGGTCCACTGGCAATAAATTGGTCACCATGTCTGACAAAACTTTCATGGCTAGAAAACCCTAACAGGATACACATTGTCATTTTGCGGTTTGTCAGGTAAGCATTAGCATAATTATACATCCGCGTAGATTTAACCGCATTGCTATATTTAAGGACACGTTTTGTGTTTTAATATAACAGCGGTATTAAATCTAACATCGTTATTAATATTATACAACTGATTAATTCATCGTTTTCCAGCAATGTTGTTGCCCTTTGTTAGAACGTAAAATTCTGATGTTTATTTTTAGCAAAGTTAGAATGTCAGGGCACGAAATTGGTTATAAAAGTATATTCTATGGACACATTTGTCACAGTTGTCGTCCACCAGGCCGATAACTTTTCTGTTACCATGCTCGACGTCAAAAGATAAACATGTTGACAATAGCGCGATCGTTTGAAATTGTGAACTGACCCAATTGATTTGACCTCAGCTTTTATCCAGAGTACTTCGGTTATTTGTGTATTGACGAAAGCACACGATTATCAATGAGATTGTATAACTCGTTTTTATTGGTCAGTCTATGTCACGTGCAAATACGTGTCGAATGTTCCCGGCGTTACAAGTCTCTGATTTGATACTTCGCGCAAAATATCTTTCCCAAGTTTAACAACAATGGACAAGTTTGTCAAACCTTTACCTGACTGCAACTGTGATGAATTAGAAAAAAGTCCACCTTCACTCAGCTTGTTCACTTCTACTTTCAGCATTGTGAACAAAAAGGCCATTGAGAGGACCAGTTAATTACTGGCAGGGCCAGTTAATTTTGTTGAAGGGCCAGTTGAACAAATATTGAGGGCCAATTCACATATTTGCCTATTTCATTCCCTGTATGTTTAATCGCCTCGGCTTCATTTTTATATTGCACCGATAATTAAGCTAGCATAGCTGTTAAAATTACACCTTGGAGACCGGGGAGTGAGGCTACCAGAGTGCTCATTCTAAGCTTGTAAATTACTGCAGCAAGTGGAATTTTAACATGATTTTTTTAGTTCCTGATATGGACGTAAGTAAAACAACACTTCGTTAACATCTCCTCATGTTTTTCAGTCAAGTCCTGCTAATTTTTACTAGTCCGATTGAAAAATCTAATTGCCCGGTCATAGTATGACACATATGGCTAACAAGGAATTTACTGGAATCGTCGATCACCCGCTGAGTCGGTGAGTCTTGCAATGCAGTAAGTTTAGACGTTGATGTCGCAAACAGACAATTTAGGTTTTCTTTCTCGGTAAACCGAACACACGTTCCCAGGTATCGCTGATCGATCTTAATATACTTTGTTTAAAACAAATTAGAATATAAAAAATGACTTGTCCCATTGTACAAGTTAGATGGCAGCTTCACTTGTCCGATGGCTACCCTACTTGCCAGGGACAATCAGGTGATGGTTAATGTTTCACCCTGTAGCTGTAAGCGATATTGTTGCAATGGTTGCAATCATAAATAGTTGATTGATTGCAGACAGGGAGCACCATATAATAACAAAACTCACTGCTGGTGTCGTGACAGTACAGATGCACCCCATCATTGTCCTGATTGCCTGTCTGCAATATGACTCTACTATGGCTGTGCTGTACACTCGCATTGAACACCCATTCATGAGTGGCAGGTATGGCTCCACTGCTGTATGTATAATTAATGAAGAAATAACTATTGCTGACAGTTACTTATGGTCCTTTTTGTATTGTGTTACTATATTCAGGGCGACCATTTTATCACTGCTGATTTCCCGGGTTCGAAGCACATCAAGGATCCTCATAAATCCCCGGACGCACCATCATCTTTACTAATATTTAAGTTAGTTAACCGAAATAAGCCAAGCACCTAACCATTGCTTTCTTTCACACATTGATTGAACCTGACACAGAAAAAATGCATATGAATGGTTCATCGATTTAATATAAATATTATAGTAATACAATAACTGAGGTTAAAAATGTATGTATGTATATGTACATGCATGTCTCTCTATTTGTGCATATTACAGCTATGCAGGGTGCACCCACACAGGTGTTGCAGCATGGAAGAGAGGGACCTCACAGATCTTTTGAGGAATGACTTCTGGCCACTGACCCCTAACAAGCGAGGAGTTATAGCAAGGTAGCTTGACCAACTGCAGTGCCTATCACTTGAGGAACAGATTTAAGTGCAGGCATTTGTCACTCCCATTGATATACACACATCCTCAAAGTTGGGCAAGGTAATTTGTGTGATATCTTAAAAATTGGTTAACAAATGAGATAAGATATGTGCGAACAATTCTTATTTCCATTTGTGTAACAAAAGGAATCTTTCACTCTGTTCCGTATCAGTCGCAGTGAAAAGATCCTTGAGTATCCACAACAAGTCAAGGTCCCCTAGCCTGAAGGCTGTAGGCGCTGTTTACATGTTACTGATATTCAATATCTCTAGGGCGAGAAGCGTAGCGGAACCCTAGAGTCTGGGACGCAGACTAATCCGCAACTGTGGCAGGAGATGAGGGCTGCCCCAATATCACTTTCATTGCCTGTTTCTTGGCTTATTGAATTTCCAGTCTGGGCTGCTAGACTCAGATGATGCAGACACAACCCTGAGGATCACAGCTAAGATCACCTTGTATGTAACTATCATAAACAGTTTTAGCTCTTCTGTTCAGCAGAGTTTACTAAGTACCTGTCTGTTTGTAAACTTTTGATGGCACAAATTACACAAAGACCGACCTGTGACAATTGTACCCTGCAGACTAAAAATCTGCCCTGCATGACCTTTGCCGAGTTATTTATGAAAAAATCATGAATTAGTGTTTAACCCTGGTGTGTCGTTAAATACTTTATCAAACCATAATAGTGATTAATTGTCCTCTAGTCATTACTTTAAATTGAAATTCATGCCAAAATATGAAGAGATCCAAGGTATATTGACCTCTCATTGAATGTTTTATATCTAGTTGTATTTTTTGTAAACAATGTCAGAAATGTATTTGATTACAGGTGTGACAAGAAGCTGACTGAAATTGGCAAGTAACAGCAAGGTTGTTTGTTCTCTATTCACTAGGCAACCGAGGTCTACAGAACAAGGCTCGACAACCACCATCAAGCTGTTACAACATCTCCAACATTTTTTTTCAATTATCTCCATATTTTTGCACTCTTGTCAGCATGTCTGAAGTAAAATAACCTGATATTATGAACTCTCTCATTTAGTGTTGATTTATGCATGACTATCAAGCTTAAGGACTTATTGTGCCATCAATAATATCAATACAGTACCATGAATATATTAACCGATGAATACACTACAATATATAGGGGAATGATGAATGTTTCCACCGCAAGCTATGTGAACATTGACCAGAATAGCTCTGGCATTTGTGCAGGGTCTGCAAGTAAAATAACAAGAATATCATAGCGATTTGAGCTACAATAGGGAAATTTCTGACGTGAATTTACAGGCTTTATAATAAAATTAATCGAATTTGATAGTGAAATGGAGGTCAGTCGATAGAGCACTCGCTAGAGCGTCCACATCGCTTTGCTAACGGAACTATTAGACACCGGATCTATCAGGCTACAAAGTGATGCCGTTATTATCCCGTGCCACCCCATGTTGCCCCCTGCAAAGATGCGAAAAACCCCACACTGGACCCAACAACATGAATAATTTTATTTTATGGGGCTACATAGTTATGTCGTCCTAATCAGCGATGTGACGTCACACTTGTTAGTCCTTTACATGTAAGATTTATATCAGTCCTATTCGTGGTCGTCGATATATAATCAAAGATAGTTCTAGTAGTATATTTAAAATAACCCCCGGACATAACTATGTGCTACAGAAGAAGCACAAATGCGAGTGAAGACCATAGTCAATGATTAAATTGACGCAGTTCCGTTCACGTCATGGACACGTTGGTTCTTATGGAAAAATAAATCGTGTTCCCTGACACGCGGCCAGATATAACTCTATATTTTAAATATATCTTGCAAACAGACCTGATGAACGACCCTGACTAAAATTATACATCCCAGGTGGCGACAAATATTAACCTGTGCAAATTTACCACATGCGATTCCTGGTATTGTCGATACCATAGCTCAAGTCCTTCCCCAGACTGAGACGCTTAGCAAATCATGTTAAGTTGCTATAATTTCGCCAATAGCTAACTACTAATTCTATCCCAAAGTCTATAACAATATACTCGATGTAAATTGTAACATATATTCATCTTCGCTTTTATATTTTACCTTAAAGGGTTTTTAATGCTAGCTTTGCAACACAGACGAATTTTGATGGACGTGAGTCATAAGGGGGATGGCAATTGCTTATGCACGATAAATCGGCAGATTCACGCCACCTCTATCAGTTATTTTGGGATCAAAGACAGTGGCGTTTATACCCCGGTAAAACTCACATTGACGGATCAGCTGTCAACGGCGGAGCAGGAAACCACGAGTGCATAACTATACAACACTCTCGGAGTCCGCCACTGTACCCCAACTTAAATCCATATTAAATATTCGAGCTGCCTATGATAACTTATGGTTTTAACAGGATAGATCCGACACAACTAGACTTTATATGATAGATGAGTATATCATATGGATGGCTTTTGATAAAAATAACATTTTACTGCTAATCTGAAAACGCCTTATTTATCTCACATGCTACACCTTACCCTGATTAAACTAACTTCCGTAGTTAAATGTTTAGGATTTCTTGTCGGGGATAGAGAATATTCTGGCGTTATTATTAAAGTGACCGACAAGTGAACACAGGCTCCGATGTATAACAATCATTCCAAGAATTAAATTTTAACGCGGTTTGTGTAAAATAATATGCTGGTTTTTTTCCCAGAGATTAATTGCATAGTATCTTATATTGCCCTGCTATGTATATTTTGACCATCATTGGGGTATTCTATCATATGCGTGAACGAGACAATCTTGATTGAAATCTATTAAAATCCACCTATAACGAGTAGACTATCAATATCATGGTAACAGTTACCAGATTCAAATATAATTTGCAGTCCATCGGCGAAATCACCACATACCTAGATCTGATTATTTGCTCTATGTATTGTGCTTGTTTCACTGATTTATCGAATGTCGTGTATTGCAGGGTGGCGATAAAAAATGTGGATAAAGTGCCTATATATGACTGTAATTGACGGGGCCATCACAGAGCCTGATATATTCAGATAGGGTGATCTCAGCGGCCTGGATCAGAGGTGTATGTTGAGCACCAGGCCTGACTTGACATGTTGACGGCGCAGCAAGCGTCTGAACACCCCGACAAGCGGGTAGTTTCAACTGTCTAGAAGTGGTGTGTTTCGTCAACATTAAGCATATTACCTTGTTTAGTCCATGTTAAAGCGATACAAATTGGGTGCCCGAAATCTAAAGTACATCTTAGTATAATAGATATTTTGCGGCCAGGTCTATTTCCAATCTTTTTAAATGTGGTAATTTGTATAAGAATTGCATTTCAATATTTATTTTTTGTATCATACCCAGCAAACACATAACGTTCCGCCAACGTTACTGTTAGTCACAGAATGTTGTTACAACACAGATAGCACTACAACACTGGGCCAACACTGGCTAAACTGCTGGCACCAAGTCTGCATACCAACATTGGCCCACCGTAGTCTTATCCGGCAGACTAATGTAGGCTTGCTAATGTTTTGTCAACGTTGGCATGCCTACCTAGTCCCAGACCTAGTGTTCCAACGATTAGGTGGACATAGTTGAACTGATTTAGTTGTAGTTTCCATGTCTATAAATAAATAACAACCAGATCTCAGAAAAACATCTACTTTATTTAGTGTCATATTTTTATTCTGAACCAGAATCTGACTCCATGAGTTCTCGCTGTAATTGCTTGGAGTCAAGTTTCACTGTAAAACATAAGTACAAAATTGTGAGCTAAATAATGTAGAAAAAATAAAGATCAATGTGTTTTTTACTGAATCATCATATTGGAGAGAAGCCTAGACACTTATATGCTGGCTCGTTTCCTTTCACACACCCACCCGCCCCACAAACCCACACACACACATATAAACAATCGAACAAAATTCGAATCCTCCGACAGAAATATGGTGGTTACAGTTTACTATCTACTGACAACAATTCTTGTTTTCTTCTTCTTCTTTTTTTTACCCTCCATTCCTGTCACTAGCTACCAGCAGCCATTTGTTGATGCATTCCTCAACATCTGCCTCCTTAATTGACAGCATTTCAGCCACATCTGATTAAACATTTTATGCAGGTTATTGATAATTTATGGCAACTGAATATTATCATTAATCTACTAACCCTACACAGCGCTGACAAGACTTTCTCTTGCCCAGTTGGAAGATCTGGCCAAGCTGTTACTCAGTAGTGAAAGGAGAATTTTCTCCATTGTATCTTTTACCCCAAATCAATGCAGGGAGCATAAATGAGTAACCTAAACACACACAACAACAATCAGACATTTTCCTGCTATTCTGTAAGTAATACACTCATGACAGTATCTAGCTATATGGGTTTTGTAATTGACAACACCTACATGAAATAAATATTGATTGAATATTGACTCTAAGGTAATGTCCTGTGTGATTTGATATTGGGGTGCTAGTAGAATCAATAGGCTGGTTTACCTAGCTTATTCAATTGATAATAATGTAATATCAAGTATTATATTATTATCTGTTCAGAAGCATACACAAGAACTGAAACGAACAGCTAAGATAAAAGGAAGAAGGGTAAACACATCTTTAACAAGGCATATTGTTAGTGAAGCACCATACCTATTTGACAATTACTGTCAAGAGTAACTTAGTGTCATTAGTATTTATGTGGTTTTATTTACCTGCATTGTACTTTTTTAATTATGTTAATTATGTTGAATGGTCTGTCGGTAAGTGCTTAAGCTGAAACAATAGGAACACTGCGCAAATGTCCAAGGTGGAAGCTGGCAAGGTGCAAGCATTAGAAATGCCTTCTGGGGTTGTCTGTTAGCGACCAGGCAGTTACAACCTGATTGAACTGGAAGCAGTTCTGTCCCACAGGAAAGACATAAAATTGAGGGTACATGCAACAATGTTCCAGACTGAACACTATTATTATATATTGTATTATAGAAAAGATATGCAGCTATAGTAACTGATACCAATATCATTGAAAACAATAAGAGCACATATCAAAGTCAGTCAGAACATCATACATATTGATGATTAAATCACCACTGTTTCAGTGGTCACCGACAAGATGCAGTAGAGGTCCACGTTGGAAATAATTCCCTCCCATGAATGAGGTCCAGCCAACTGTTGACATGGAAACAGATGCTGTAGATGCTGTGAAGGACAAAAGCAAGGATACAAACACATGGGAACCATATTCCTTTGTCAAGGGAATTTTGGGGCAGGCGAATATTCTGTTGAGTATGTGAAAAGCATTAAAAACTTATAGAGATATAATCAATAATTATTTTGGATATGTGGATCTTTAATGTCAACTCAGTTGAATTTAATAATGTTATCAGTAGCATATATTTCTTTTGAACTGTTATCGTCATTGATAATGGATAACTATGTTTGAATAAACACTGTTTCAGTGGTCACCGACAACTTGGAAGGTGCAGTGGAGGTCCACGTTGAAAATGACTCAATGAATGAGGTAGAGCCAAGTTTTGACGACCACAATAAGGTAATGGAAAGAGTAGATTCTGTGGTGGACACCAGTACAGATATAGTTAGAGGGGTTGATGAAGAGAGTATTGTAAGAAAGAATGGAGATATGAAGTGGAAGACATATTGAAACGGATGAAACGAGGACGAGGGTGCAGCTATTTAATAAAGTGGTTGGGGTATGACAAAACCACATGTGCACTATGTTCTTTTGTTAAGGGAATTTTAGGGACAGGTGAATATTCTGTCGAGAGAGTGAACATCACAAAAACCTAGTTGTATATAATATTTTAATCAGCAGCATGAGTGTTATGAATCTATTCCAGCTACAAGCCCTTAATTATCAGCATGATGTGGCCTGCACCAAATCCCTTTGATTAATGGCTGACAAGAGACCGTGGACCAATGGCGTGGGCTGTTCAAGGGCCTCGGGGGAATACAACGACCGGGAGCACTATATAATCAGCCCGCTCATATACCCGGGGGGGGGGGTGCACTTGGCCTTATTCTGAATAGGGGTGTGCCGCGGGACCTAAAAAACCCGTACCCGTCGTACAAGGTCAAAGTGGCCTAAAGCATACCACGTCGTAAAAGGTATTATGCGAATGTATTAACCCGCCGAACAGATTTGAAGCTGAAAAAATTAACCCCGTTGTACAAGTATGAGGCCAAAATAACCCGTCGTACAAGTTGTGAGGCCGAAGAAACATACCCCGTCTCGCGGCACATATATACTACCTCTATACACTTAAGTACCCCCCCCGTGTCATATCATTTCAAACTTTATCTACGGCTATGCTTCACACACCAATATTTATGTTGATATTATGATATTACACACTAGTTTCAAACTCACTCACTCGCGTACATTAAACACTCCTGTTGTTGTATTAATGCAGCGCCTGACCACTTCAAGTTACCGAACTCAATATTTCACGTCAATCGCTTTATCTGTTTATTATCGCCCATATCAAGTCACAATGTTCAGACAAAACTCGCTGTAAATTATTAACAATGCTACCGATAAATTGACACTTGATCCATTTGGATCGAGGAGATATCGCATATCATCTCCAATAATGCTTTCATCCGCAAAACAAAATCACTTCAATAATTCGACAGCCTAAACTCTCCCATGTTGATGTTGGTTATTCAGACTTGAGTGGTTTCGGCAGCTTTTGCCATGTACCACCTAAACTCTTTCAACACCAGAGACCGGTATATGCGTCTGGGCGTCGTGGTTATAATATGACTGCGGAGACGTGTGATTGGCCTATAGAGGGGATTCCATGCCAGGATTCCATGACGTTGCCAAAAATGTCGCCTTTTGCTGCAGATACCCATTAAGACCTGTTACGGATAAGGGGCCAGTCGGGTCGATTTTGTAATGAAATAAGATGTATGGAAAACATGGATGGAAAAACAATGTTTATCCCTGGAAAACTACACAGCCAACTGTATATGAAAGAAATCTGTCCCAGAAATCACTCCCGCTTGTGCACCGGCAAGGCGTCACAAGATGTAGAATGTTAACGAACCCTCGAGTAAGGCTATTTAGGTTAAACATTGGCAATTTTTTAATGACCAATGTCCGAATTTTAGTATTAAACCGAAAAATTTGCTAGATGAGTTCACCGCGTTTAAATAGTAACACCGATCATAAATATAAGGATCATTTAAAAGATTTATCCGGGGCCAAAATTAAGTTTTGAAGTAAGACATGAATAAAGTTTTATAATGTGGCAACTAAAATACCAGATTTCATGCTTGCGTTTTCCATGATCGCAAAACGATTATCGAGTTAACGAGATGGAGATCACGAGTGTCATTCGCTAGGTGGCGATACTCACGCTGCATCCAATCTCGCAGTTCACCGCTCGCGTCATGAGATCTCGTTCCACCTGCAACGCTGGTTGGCGAATGCAGGTATCTCACATGGTATGATAAGACCAGCTGCAATGTCTATTAGCATAAGCAGGTGGAGACCTGCACACGCTACTTGGCATTGCAGGTTTCAGAATCGGGTGAAATTCCTTACGAACTTGGTCCCAAAACATATCAAAGTAACACAAAGCCTGAATGCAATCTTTGATAATGATGTGTGTCATATTGGGATGAGTCAAAATGCATTGTGAGCACATTTCCCCCACCCAGAGGTGCCTATTTGCTGGGTCCATGCACCGCTTGGATCACTCTCGTTAACAAGTGAAAATGGTGAACACCTTAGGTGCATAAATGTTCTGTTAAATTCTAACGCCAGTCCCAGCAAAGCCGCATGCTTGAACATCTGGTAGCCGTTACGACCAGCATATCCACCAGATACAGTTCTCCTCTCCTCAGGTTGATCAATTTCTGCATCATCTGTTTTGGGAAATATTTTTCGACTAAAAAATAATCATCAGCACCCATCAACTGTGACAACAATGGACAGTTAACAATCGAGAAAAATCAATTTGATTTCATGAAATATGCAAAGAAGATCGGTTGGAAAAAAGTAAATTCACTTGAGATGAATATTCGGCATTAAAAGTAAACTTGGGCTAGAAGGTTTGACGTAATTGCTTTATTTCAAACATGTATACTAAACGCTGGGAATGTATTAATTATGGAATTCCATCAAATGTAAGTTTCACGCCGTTCAATTCCATGATGGGATTTAAACTTTATTTCTATCTTTTCATAGTCAGAGTAGATATAATTATTTTTGACATTAACGGGAATAAAGCGACCAATAGAAAAGAACTCAACTGAGCAGAATGAATTTATGCTCGCAAAATCTTGAACACATGGGGAATGAGGCCATTTTTGTAATTACCAAGACCCAGCTTATAAACTATACCATCACTGCCCTTCGATACCTTTGCAAAATGCCATTTTTTATAGTGCCATCGGTAGCAATGGTGCCCGAAAGCAAGAAATTGTCACATACATTGTGTATAACCGATGATCATGGGTGACAATACCATTGTTTTAGTGTCGTTCACCACACGTGAATCTCGTTTACATGGTTCGTCACTCGCAGCATTTATATTGTGTTTAGTGTTCACATTTCTTACACCAAATGTGACAGCGTCATCCATGAAATTGCCATCTACAAGGAAGCAACGATATTCGCATCATTGTGATAGGCATGGTTATGTTTTAGGCATAAATAACTCCAAACATCTACATTCGGTGTATGCAGAGTTCATTAAACCTGCACGCTAATGCTTAAGTATATGTTAAACATAGGTGATCTGCTCACAAATTGAGCTGATAAACAGACTTGGGACTTTAGGAATAAACATACCCTAGCATGTTGATATATCTTATCGACTAAGCAGCAAGCAATCACAATGTCGGTTTGGGTAGGGTGGTTAACGATCCCACAGATGCAAGAGAGTGGTGTTAAGACTAGAAATAGAAAGTGGGTATAGTCCGCTTGAGGCTAGCCAATTTCAGGCACGCATACTATGGCATTAATAGTTCTTCGAACGGAAGAACTCTATCACTGTAGGGAACGCTGATTAACCATACAGTTTGTACCATGCGAGAAACATCTCAACACATGCCACTATATATATATATATATATATATATATATATATATATATATATATATATATATATATATATATATATATATATATATATATATATATATTATATATATATATATATATTTACGTATCTGTATATAAACATATATACGTGTATATATATATGATATATATTTCAAACTATTCGTAAATATATTTATAAATCTATATATATTTAAATATATATATCATATCCAATATCTTCTATGAACTATATCATTCCTCCAATTTAATATAAAAGTCATATTCTATATAGAAATAAGAGCTGCTTAAATTAATCATACAATTGTAGCCTGCTTATTTGTGACAACCTGTTGCGTAAAGCGCGCCGGACTTGATGATAGCTTCGTATGACCTTTATCATTCCTCCAATTTAAGGTAAAAGTCACATTCTGCAGAAATAAGAGCTGCTTAAATTAATCATACAATTGTAGCCTGCTTATTTGTGTCAACCGTCTAGCGAGGACTTGATGAGCTTGTAGAGGAGTGTTTAATTAGTGTACGCCTATCGTGAATAGCAATAACATTCGCTCCGCCAGCAATCGATTGTTCAGATGGCTGATGTAATTAATATATACTCACCAGTGCATTTCTGGCTGCTTTCAATAGATAGAGTTTTTAGGACGGCTTACTGACGACTTGATGTGGGCACAGCGTGCTATTGATGTGATGCGGGAGTGGATAGACCTTTCTGAAGACGTTTTAAGGGCTGGCTTGGCTGAAGATTAAACGAAGGCTGGACTGGCTACGTATTTGGGGCAGGGCTGGTTGATCAATGAGAAATGGGAACGGTTGCCGCATCAGAATGATCTATTTTAAAGTCTTATGCTCTTTTGTTCCTACCACTGTATTGTTGTTTTAACCATTTATATATTGCCAAAGCGAAGCAGAACATCTGCGGGAAGCATTTTGTCAGCTGCTCCCCTAACATGATGTCAACTATGTTGAATACAATTGTTAAGTTGTATCAATAACTGCACCTGATGCTAAAGCGTATCTACATTTAACCAATATTGATTCATTGATCTGCACACCCTAAGTATTGGTGAACACCTCGGAATAAAGGTGGCACAAGCGTCATCAGGCTCTTTCCTTTTGCGAAATAGGCCGATGCGTCTTGGTGGTCACAGACGTCTTGTCGTTTTGAAACACGAATGCTTTATCGAACCCGTATGGTGACACTGCGCGTAATATGTACCGTTGACGCAATTGTTTCTGTCACTCCTTGTTGATAAACTGCATCCATACACCTCCCTCATAGCGGGGCTGAGCTGCCCCGACGGGATATCGAGACAGTTGTTTGCCAGTTGATCGATGTGGTAGCCTGATGCCGACGCCGACTCATGATGACAAAACGGGAACATGAAGTGTCCTCCGTGGACCTTGATCATTCGTCACAATCAGTCATGAATCCATCTTTATGAAAATTCAATAGCAGCATGCTGTTTATTGCAAGCCCTCTTAAAGGTGGGACTAAACAGATTCGCGCTGGAACGTCTGACATTTTAATGTACAACAATGGTAAATGTCATCCATGTATTATACAAGTTATTGACAATAACAGTAACTATCATTTTGTTGGTCTGTCATGTTAAGCACGACAGTCAGCCTCGCGTATATATAGAGAGATATAAATATCTATATATATAAATATATAAATAGATATATTTAGATATAGATTTATTTAGAGAGATACATATATAGAGAAAGAGAGATATAGAAGAGGGGAGGGGAGAGAGATACAGATATATAGAGATAGATGAATATAGAAAGAAAGCATATATGGACATTTATATAGAGATTTATATCGAGAGAGGGGGGGAAAAAGAGAGAGACAAAGATATAGAGAAATAGAGAGAGAGACAGAGACATCTGTAGAGAGATAGAGGGAGGATAGAGAGAGAGAGATAGATTTAGGGAGATAAAAGAGAGAATAAAGATATATATTTATAAATAGGCAGAGATAGAAAGAGAGATACATAGAGATATAGAGGATATATATATAGAGGATATATCATAGGCAGATAGAGAAGAGAGAGATGAGAGATAGATAGAGATATATATATCTATATATAAAGATAGAGAGAGAGAGGGAGATAGATAGATATATATATATAGAAATCTATAGATATATCTCTATAGATACATATATATATATATACATATATATATATGTATATCTATTTATATATATATATATATATTATTATATGTACGCATATGCATATAAATATATATATATATATATAAAGATATATAGATATATATATATATATATATATATAGATGTATATATATATATATATATATAATATATATATATATATATATATATTATATATATATATATATATATATATATATATATATATATATATATATATATATATATCTCTATATATATATATATTATATATATATACATAAATATAAATGAATATATATATCGTGACCTTTAGTAGACTACGCCCCGGAGATTGAGTAGACTGTACCCTAGAGGACACTCACTATCATGTTGTTACTTAGATCAGTCTCTGACGACCTCTTATAGACTTGACAACGTGTAGATAATCATTGCAAACTAGTACTACTGGGTACTGGTATTAAGACTTGGCAACAGCTGCATCTTATGGCCGCCATTAATTACAGTCACACTCACAACTTCCTACAGACGAGTGTCTATCCAATATATCCTGACACGGTTCCTTTAGCGGGCTTCTGAACCACATGATATCGAGTTCGGACATCATGTTATGACGTCATGATTTCCCTATACTAGCATTAGGATATATAATAGAAGATTGGCAACACCCGCCGATTAAAACGCGCCCCCCCCCCACAATAGCGGACATAACGAATATTTCTCATTTCGTTGCCGCTTATAGCCGTAGAACATGTCATACATTGTCATTCGATAATTTTTCAGCAAAAATATGTCAGCAAATGGATGGAGTTGGGATCTGGTAGAGCTGAGATTTGCTCTTGGATTGTACAACTGATCTCCGCAGACTTACTTGGACATTTGAGCTGGCAAATATTTGCTCCTACAGTCTGTTCGCTTGCGAAGACTGTATAATATCATAGTACATTACGCACTAGGATGCCACGGCTACACTATTGTGGACGGACAAGGCAGACACAGAAAGCAATATTACTCATTTTGGACGTCAAGGGGCATCAACTTTGACGAGATGTCAATTGAAGAGGAACTCCAGCTAGGTAAAGCATAAACTGTAACAGTAGTGTATCATGCAGTTAATTTTAATTCTTTACCGCATCAGTTGCCACACGTTTGGCTTTTGAATTATATATCGTTGGGCTGATTGCCTTTTGGTCTCTCAGTCGCTTTATCATATTTTACCAGAACCGGCTGCTAGCTATCCATAAATATCCATTAACTATGTCTTAAATGTCTCTCCACTGCACTGTTTATTCGTTGAATGGTATATATTGTTGCCCAATTGTCCAATAATTCTTGATTTTGAAGCACGTGTGTGTTTACATGTACGATTACTGCACTTCCATTAATGCGATATGTTAGTGAACCCTCTATTGAGATGTTGGCGTCTTTAAGTATCTAATAGACTGAGAGGCGTATGCGTATGCTCAACTTCGGTGACTACATGCATGTGTAATATGTATTGCCTTAAGTTCCTCATTTTTTTTTCGGGCTTGCAGACATTGTTTTTTTTCAGATATTCTGAACGAAGGCATATCGTGCTCTAGCAAAGCAATGTCCACCTAAATAACGCAACTTGCTGCAACTAGCATCTCTCATAAAAACATTGTCGTGATGTATGTTGTCCTCATACATCTACTCAGTACAATAAGGCAAAACAAACCTTCTCAAAAGACGTCATATCCCGCACTTGGCGATATCGTTCTTTATCGGATGAGGTTGATGAAGTGAAACTCCTTCTATTATCTTAGTACCCTATTTCAATCCTGCTGTCTCGGAAGCAAGATCTCTCTTAACCACCTTACTTCCACTCCATGGCATTTAGTGTATGTGTGGTCCAGGTGAAGACTTCTCTAATCCATTATCTGTGCGACGGACATTGATACTCAAAAACACGGAAATTGCAAAATATAAAAAAAACAATCTTGGCACTTGATATAAGTGGTCGAATCAAGGCATGTATATAGAGTAACATTAACCCCAAAGTTCTGTGTCCGTTTGTTGCAGGTCAGTTTCATCTGAAGAGCTATCCCTCTCAAATGATGTCTCCATAGAAATACAGGCTCGCGCCAAATGATTATCATCCCTTAGCCACCTCGGCACGTCATTTCGTCCTCTGCATCTGCTAGCAAATGATGGTCATTGTGATGTCTGCCTGATGAACGGATGCCAACCAAAAATAACTTTCATATAAATGCACATCAACAGATCATTCAGCAATCAAATTATATGGCATTTATCTCTAAGAGATGATAAATTGTGGTGGGCACCGAGCACGACTGAAAACTAGTACCTGGATGCCGTGTTCCGACCGTACACGCCCAAGCCCAGCTGCAAGTGAACCAGGGTTATGCACTTTTATGCATGCGCAACCACTTTGTCCAATGTCTGACCTTTGCAAAGACACAAAGGATAAAGCAGCCACAAGGTAAATATGGAAGGTGATATTGATAGATAAGCAAAGAGCTTTGAGGTCAATGTAATGCAATCAGTAAAATCATGTTTCATAGGTTTCAGGGTATTGCTTTATCGACAAATATTCATAAAATTTATGTTTTGATAGGCTTTGATTATTGTTTTCAGTTGTGCATTCCAATCGTAGAGGTCTGCTGCATTCCTAACGCAGAATGTCCTTGCTCATTCGTCCTATTGCAGCTTCATTTATTGATTTGACGTACCTTGCATTGTTTTGACGTTTTACAGTCATCAATTGCATATGGTGCAAATAGCCAAATAGATGGTGGTTGAAGCAGAACATTGCATTGTCGTTATATAGAAAGTATGGCACGTGGGAGAGCTGAGCCAATTCCCAAAGTAGACAATATGTATCATGGTTGGCACTTATGCTGCGGCACAAGTATTCCATCCACCGGAATGTGTTCAGGCTCACTTAGAATATTTATATATTTTCAAGCAAACAAACAAATAATAACTGTATGGCAACTGCTGAGAAACATAAACCTTACTGCATTAGAGGATGCTATGCACAGCACGTAATTACATATAAGGTATAATTAATTGTGAGGCTCCTGGCAAAATATGCCTGCAACAGATGACAAAAGCATATACAAGCTTCAAACCACCAAGCATTTTCGACAAGATAAACCTACAATAAATATTCTGTCCACAAATAGGGAGTCTGTTGGTGTTATATTAATCTGGACCTGACAAGATGGGTCAAGTGCCAACAATTGACACATCTCCTCTGAGATGTATCTGCCCTCCTGCAAATATATAAATCAAGTTGTATTAGGGGTCACATGTGAGAAGTAAAGTAAAGGCCGACCAAAGAGGGGCCAGCGGCATGAAGTTGATCCTGTTAGCATACCTTTCTTTTAGTTATCGGTTGAACGCTGCGACAGGGCGCGAAAAAATCATCTAATATATATACACGACATGTACAAAGGCTGTAAGCGGCATCGAAATGATAATCAATCTTCTTGTGAACTAATGGATTATGAGTACTGCGGCAGTTATGTACGTGTAGCGCATTGGTCACAAACGGTTTTACTTAATATTTATCATCTCGTAGGCTATACATTCAGTGGCATTCATTCATGCACTCCTTGTGCTATGACGTGCGGATCAGCAAGGCATCGATTGTTTGCATGGGGTGAATGTTGTGAGATCACATGACTGCATTGTTCGATGTTGTTTGTGCCTAAGGGGAACAACCACATTCAAGATGAACGCAGGGCAATATCCTTTTAAATAGCACTATTAACTCATTATAAAGCTTTCTCAGTAAGTGAAATAGTTCTTAAGTAGTATAGGTAATAGCGGTTCAAGCACACACCTCTAAACGGAGACCCACCCACCGACGATGAGGAATCCCCCCCACTTCAGGGCATCATTTACCCACATCAACAATCCTTTTTGGGGCTTAAATTCGCAAGAGCTGCCAAGAGCTGGCCGAAGATTAATGCTGCGACCCTATCAGTAGGCTGTGAGTCGCAGGGGAAGGAGCAGCCATGAGTCGCAGGGTAAAAACGACAAAACTCAAGTCACAACGAAATCGTAGGGTTAGAGAGCCACGAGTCGCAGGGCACAAGGCACCAACACCTAGCAGGCCATTTGTCATAGGTTGGTATTTCGTTGCGACTTGATTTTTGTCATTGTTACCCTTCATTTGAACTAACAGGTAATGACGTCCCACAATACACGCGCCTGAAAGGCCCAAGCCGACTACATTGAAATCCACAGCCTAGCCCTACCGCCCTACCTACGAACGAAGGTCGCCCTCGCAGCACTCAAAAAGAAAAACGTATTTGATAGGATGTACAAGGAGACGTACGCAAGAATGAGGACTAAGGTATACAGCCAACCCCCAAGCCACGTCTCTGGTCTGAGGTTGTGAAGACTACAGCCCCAAGGCCAGCCCCTAGAAAGCCAACCCCCTAGCCCCAACGCGGTGAACGTGTCAACGAACACACAATCCAGACCGAACCCCAGCCAGAGAACCAAGCGGGCCATCAATAACCAAATGTGAGGATAGGTGATAAACGTCCCCAATGCTCACCCCCTTGCCTCAGACCTCCTAATCTTCCTGAAAGCCGTTCTTGCCGAGTTCCCAATCAAGGTAAGCCTCTACAAGACCGATAAAGATGGTGCAATGGAGTATGTCGATCCAGTCCTACGAAATAAGCAGTTGGTGATTCTAGACCCAGAAGACATTGGCCCTACGATGAACCAAGACGCCCCCAAAATTCAGGAGATGCTGGAAACGTGGACAAACCAAGGTTCTGGATGGGTGTTTAAAGCAGTAAAAACCATCTGGATCGACATCGCCAAGTATCAACCACTAAAAGGTAGCTCCTACCTCCCTTTACCGCCACCACTGGCAAAGAAAGAGGCCATCATAAACGTAAAGAACTGGGCAATTATAGCCGCACTGTACCCACCTGCCAAAAACCCCCAGCGGCCATCAAAATACAACATCCAGTGGCTCCTAGATAAGCTAAAGGGCTCAGGTGTGGCGAACCCGACCCCCGTCTCCCACGCCGAAAAGGCCTGAACATATTTGGCTGGGATTGGAAAGCCATCACAGTCTACCGGATCAGCAAGCATCCCGGCAACAGTGTAAACCTCATGCTGATCGAGAAGGATGGAGTATGCCATTACAGCTGGATCAATAACCTGAACAGCCTATCCTACGACCAGACAAAATACGAGGGCCAGAAATTCTTTTGCGAACGTTGCCTCCATGGCTACACCACCTCGGCCCTACTCCAGAATGTGCAGGGGTCGGCCAAAACGCCGTGCGGGTGGATATGCCAGAGGAGGGAAAAACATCCTATCCTTCCAGAACTGGCCAAAGCAACTTCCAGCCCTCTTTGTCATCTACACAGACTTTGAGGAGCTCACAGTAAAGCTCCCAAGGCCAGCCCTCACTCCAGAAAAGAGCAACACCCAGAAGACCCAAGAACACCAAGGCTATGGGTTCGGCTACATAGTGGTTTGGTGTGATGGAAAGACCTCACCCCCAGTCATCTACAGGGAAAGAGTGGAGAAGTTCCTCAAGGCCTTACAGCAGGAGGAGAAAAAGATCAAAGCAGTTCTCTCCAAGCCAGTCCCCATGCGGATGACCAGAGAGGACCAAAGAGTCCACAAGACTGCAGCCCAATGCCACGTCGGCAGCAAACAACTTGGAACCGTCCGGGTCCGTGACCACTGCCACATAACCGGCAAGTACAGGGGACCAGCCCACAACAGCTGCAAACTAAATCTTTTCTGAGCCCCAAGACAACCCCCATCCCCGTGGTCTTCCATAACCTGCGAGGCTATGACTCCCATCTCCTAACGCAGGGCATAAGCAAGGTAGAAGGAGACATCAACTGTATACCCAATAATACGGAGAAGTACATATCCCTATCCCTCGGGCAGCTCCGCTTCATAGACAGTGCACAGTTTCTCCTGGCCTCCCTTGACAAGCTAGTCTCAGCCAACAGCCCAGACGCCTTCGCCGTGACGGCAGAGTATGAACCACACCAGACAAAGCGAGGGTTACTATTGCACAAGGGTGTCTTCCCCTACAAGTTCATGGACAGCTGGGTTAAGTTTGATTCTCCCCTCCCGCCCATCCAAGACTTCTACAGTGAGCTCTAGGAACAGGGCATATCTGCTGTAGACTACGCCCAGGCGCAAAAGGTCTGGAGCACGTTCGGTTGCAAGAACATGGGTGACTACCACGACCTCTACCTCCGGACAGACGTCCTCCTCCTGGCCGACGTGTTTGAAACATTCCGGAAGACCAGCCTAAAGCAGTACGGGTTGGATCTGGCCCACTACTATACCAGCCCTGGCCTCTTGTGGGACACTCTACTCAAGAGCACAGGGGTAAATCTCGAACTCCTCACCCACTACGACAAACACCTCTTCATCAAGAAGGGTCTGCGTGGATGGTGTCGCGGTGCCATGCCAAGGCAAACAACCCCTACGTATGAGACTTCGACCAGGAGAAACCCACGAGCTATATCCAGTACCTCGACACCAACAACCTCTATGGATGGGCAATAAGCCAGGCCCTACCTACCTCGAACTTTGAGTGGGTGGACCGGCCAGAGCTGCTATCCAGACTAGTCAGCTCCCACCCTGTCAAAGCCGAGACTGCGTACATCTTTGAGGTAGACCTGGAGTGTCCAGCTGAGCTTCACGACGACCACAACGACTACCCCCAGAACGACTCCTTGTCCAGAACGAGTGGCTCTCAGACTACCAGAGAAATCTCCTTAACGAATACGGTGGCCACGGTGTTGAGAAGCTGGTCCCGAACCTTAGGAATAATGAGAAGTACGTACTCCACTACAGAAACCTCAAACTGTATCTGGCCCTGGTGATGAGGCTGATCAAGATCCACCGTGCCCTATCCTTCACCCAAAGTCCCTGGATGGAACCCTACATCCAGAAGAACTCCGAAAGGCTGCATCCAGCGACTTCGAGAAGGACCTATACAAACTAATGAACAACTCCGTCTTTGGCAAGACCATGGAGAACCTCTGCAAGTGGGTTGACGTGAAGTTAGTCCGAGCTGCTGATGGTAACAAAATAAGCAAGGTCATCGCCAGCCCCTTCTTTGGCCGCCAGAAAATATTCGATGACAACCTGGCTGCCATCCACATCCACAAAGCACACCTGGTCCTCAACCACCCAGTGTACGTGGGGATGTGCATACTCGATCTATCCAAGCACTTCATGTACGACTTCTACTACAACACCATGAAGCCCGAGTAAGGCTGGGGAGGTCAACCTGCTTTACACCGACACCGACTCCCTCCTCTTAGAGATCCGCACACCAGACATCTATGCCAATATGAAAAAGGACTGCGCCCTATTTGACACCAGCAACTACGACCCAGCCCACCCTCTCCATAGCAACAAGAACAAGAATGTTCTAGGAAAGATGAAGGACGAGTGCGGCGATGTCTCCATCAAGGAGTATGTATGTCTTCGCTGCAAGATGTACTCCATCCAAATGTCCCACCTGGAGAAAATCAAGAAAGCAAAGGGCCTAAAAAAGGTAGTGGTAAAGAGCTGGGGCTGACCTGAGAGAGTACAGACCGTAAAAGAGTGGTCTTTCTAGCCTGAGAGGGTTTAGGTGTGGGAGCGGCACCACCATCTTCTCCCGGCTTGGTTTACCTAGCTCAAGAAGGTTTATCTAGCTCTCCTTCCTCAGTCACCACCCATGCCTTCCTGCGACCCGGTTCATCGCCCTCAAGCCTCTTCTTCTTACGAAGGCAGTTGTGGTTAACCCGTTTGTATCCACAATCCATACATAATTTTAAGTTATTTTTAATGCCCTTCTGACACTCTGCACAAAGATGATTTACGATCCCCTGCTTAATCTTAAACCTGTGCATCGCACAAAAGTCAAACTTACAGGGCCTGTCACATTGGTCTCTCTTTCCAAGTAATATCCAGGACATTTTCCAGTTGCTTCCATTATTGTCTAATTGGTAATATCGTCTGGTGGCAGCTGGGTATCGGGCGGCACCACAAGCAACCCCTCCTTTACAAAGCCACGAAGGGGTCCATCCAAAAAATAATATAGAACAGGCTCACCAGATTTAGTGACAGAGCGTCGAATCTGGTAAACATTGAGTGACCACACAGGGTCAGTGGCCCGCTGGCGCTGGTCTTGCTCTGCCTCGGTGTGTTAAAAATATTGGGTCTTGATACCGGTCTGGGTGGAGGATGGATTCTTTCATGTCTTCACAAAGGCGACCGACGCGTGAACTTTTGAATCTTTAACCCACTTTATGTCCACCTCGATCAAGTCAGTACCACGCACAACATGCTTGATGGTGCGCCCACTACTCTTCGAGATGTTGTGGGCTGTGGGGCGGCTCTTTCGGTGATATCATAACCACAAACATTGCTAATCCTGTGTCAAAACGAGTTACTGTTGGAGCTGTGAATGAGTTGAAGGTTCAGATAAGGGATAATAAGGGACGTATAGTGAACAATCACGATTTTCCTATTGGTGTTGTTCTTCAATTTACAAGATGTCAATAAAAGCGACTATTTATGGAGCTCAATGGAAACTGGATCAGGGCGCCGACCTCTCTGAATATGCAACAAAGACTCACAAAAAAATGAATGGCGGTATTATGACTGGAGACTTTGATATGGGAGATAATAAAATCGTTGAGTTGGTAGACCCAATATCGCCTGAAGATGCTGCTAATAAAAAGTATTTTGATGACAGACACAGACAGCATCGCAAAAACCTGAGAGAACACATAAACTCACATACGAAACCCCTAATTACTATATGGGCAGAAGCAAGTGGCGCTCTTCAGATGAGTGGTCGTTTGGTGACGGGGCCGGGGGTCGAGACTTACAAGACTCAAGCTGTGGATATGCCATGTTATCCAATGGTAGGATCATTCGTATGGGGTTGTCTTCGGATGTTAGTGCTGATACTGCTGCTATAACAGTTGTTCCTGTTATCAATGGAACGAATCAAGCGGTAGGAATAAGTAAGCCTGCTGACCAACTGGCAACGTTATTAACTTTTATACAACCACTCAAAACAGAGGGGCGACTTGGTCTGTAGTATCACTCCTAATTGAACTTGATATATAGACTTATGTATACAAAGACAGTATGAAACAACAACCAACGACTGTACCGTTAAATCCGGAACAGCCTCAATGTGGTCCAGGGCACTCATATGGGCTGAATAAGATCAGTCTTAAGAAGCAATACCTTGAGAAAGAAATTGAAAAATATGGTGCTATGTACAAAAAATATTGGCGTGCAGTAAACTCAGTGGGCGCTGTAGACACTGCTTTAGTTTCTATGGGTGTATGTCTTGGCGCAAGTGGTGCTGGTCTGATATCTACGGTGGTTGCTGCCCCAGTTGCTACGGTGTTGTGTTTGAAGACGGCTTTATCTCAGACGATGAGTTTAAGCTCGTTTCGGCCGAGATCGAAAAATATCCTCAAATGAAAACCGACATTAAGGCTAAGATGTTGGCTAGGGCATCTCCACCCCGCCCCCCCCCCTCACTGCCTAGGTCGACCACCCCCACGGTTAGTACAGCTGGCTGACAGTCCATTTAAAGTGTGGGTTTGTTGGGTATAATGGAAGTGGTGATAAATTCTTTCTGCAACTATCATACCGGAGTCAAGCAAAATACGGACCAGTGGGAGACCACGAGGAAGGGCTGCGTTGGAGGAAGTGACTACTCCTCTATCATAGGGCAAAACTTCTTTAGCAGCTATAGCAAGAAGCTGACTGAAAAAAATAGCAACGAGGGTGTTGGCTTTAGCGCGCCCTGCCTCTGGGGTACGACTTTTGAGGAGGTTGCAATTGCGGTATTAGAGAAGGTGTA